>JAOPTO010001297.1:614235-651356 GCA_033822845.1 Tetrapedia diversipes
TATAATAAAAAATATTTTTAATTAAATATAAAGTAGTAAAATATAATAAAAAATATTTTTAATTAAATATAAAGTAGTAAAATATAATAAAAAATATTTTTAATTAAATATAGAGTAGCTAGCAAAATATTTTTTGTACTCAATATAATAAAAATTGAGTACAAAGGGCAGTGATATATCAGCGGAAATGTCAATTGCTCCGTTACTGATGCTTAACTCACAAGTCAATCGTGCCCGCATTTCACAAGAGCACGAATTTTGACAGGTTCACTCGTTGTCACGTGCCACGTGACGTGCGACTGCAGCGACAAAGTACTGTTGTCACGTGAGAGGTGACTTACGATCGATAAGGGTTAATAATCGCATTGTTGGCGATAAGGGACTGATTACGTTTTGACGAAAAGCGAGACTTTAAAATCGTTTCTTTAAATTTTCTACATATTGTTTTAAAAAGCGAAGGAATGTCATGTAGCTGTACAAAAAAACGAAAGAATAACAGCGTAGAAAAGATCGTAGAATAATTTATCTTTCTTTGAAGGGACAGAAAAATTATAGGAGCTTCAGATAACGTTAGATCGGAAAATATTTCAAGAAAACTGATTAATTCTTGATAATTTAATAACGTTCAATACACTGTTCCTTTTTTATCGTAAATTTAATCTCATCATATTTGTCATAAAGTTGTACCAGTATTTAGAAAGAATAAAATCGATTCCACGCCAAGGGGTATAAACAGAGGAAGGAAAAATGCGATCGAAATTGTTATGCATCCGGCGGAATTCCGATCAGGATGCAGCAGCAACAACAAGTATTGTATGCTCGCGTGGGCGGGAGCCGGAAGTGTACGTTTAAATCGCAGGTCACGTGGAAAACGCGGTGATTATTGGAGAAACGGAAGAGACGGAGCGTAATGCTCGAAAAGATTATCGACATTCTTTATCGCTTAAGCTGCGATCCTATGCAATAAAGACAAAGTATTCGTTCGATATGAGTTCGCTTCTTGTTCCTACGTCGGAATGCTTAAAAAATGTTAAATTATGAAACGCTTTTTAATTAATCTATAATTTCCAGCAGTCTCGTTTCAACTCGTTTCGACGATCAAGTGATTCTTAAAATTTCGTTTCACGTATTTATTCGTTTATAGAATTTATACTTCGTAAATATTTCTTCAGTGTTTTCGTTACTTTTCAAGGATCATCTGGAATTGCACTGAGGCATGCGTAAATTGTAATTTAGAACGTATCTAAATTCCAAGATAACGTTAAGATAATAATACTAGAACTGCCGACGATTAAACAGTATTTATTTGCATGGAAGAGGTCAAATTGAAGATTACATGAAAAAGAACCGAATAGATAGAAAACAGATCTTTCTTTATATCTTCTGCAGAAATTTTTCTTTTTTATTTTCCTTTATTATTTGTGTCTATTTAAAAAACAAAAAAAATATTTACGAATATTTATATAGTAGTTAATAGCGTTTGACTTCCGTTAATTTAAACGGTAAAGCAGAAAATAATAATCAATTTTGGAAGGTTTATCACAGTGAATTTATAAGATTGCTATGAATAATCACCAATTGGCCATTTTGATTGCTACTGATAAATACATCACGATTAAATATGTTACTTATAGCGTATTTATGCGAATCCTTCGATATCTACGGAAGCATAAAGTTACCTCTGATGCGCGTATACAATTCTCATAATTACATCATTAAATTCAGATCCCATGAAGGAATTTTCTCGGAATTTTGATACACTTCGGTTCCCCGTTTACCGGAGCTCGGTGTAACACGAAAAGTAGTAACGCGTTTCGAAATCATAACCGTTGACCAGTTCGTGCGAGGCACGATGTGAAAATTCCACTCGGCGAAAATTCTCGTCTCTCCTACGAGCCCCGACCCCAACTTTTCCATTCCGCGCGTCGACGAGAGACTATTGAAAACTGCGACGACAAAGTGAACACGGTACGTGATGTCAAACATTGAAAATCGACAGAAACTTTCTTCCCAGCTTGCGTATTCCTGTTACTGAAAAAACCGGCGCCGAAAGAAACGTTCGTGTTCGTTAGAGGGAATACGGAACTCGAAAAGTGACTAGGTTACACGTGTTTCACGAGAAACCAATTTTAAGAACTCAGCGACTTTTGAAATCGACAAAATTACTATAAAATCTACGCTTCTGCTTGTTTTGGTCTATAACTCGTTCCTTCGTGCATCTTACGTTCTAAATTAGGTTTTTGGATTTAATGGTATTCTTTTGAAAATGATACTATATGTAGGAATGCGATCGAGCGGATGCGAGTTTAGGAAAATGTGAAGAGTGCTTGAGTTGAGCGACAGCCGTGTGAACGTAGAATATTTGGAATAGAGAGTATTTCTGATGCGTGAAAGATGAGCATTTGAGAAAACTGAGCGACTGAGCAATTTTTGGTGAACGTGACCGAATACATCGAGTAACAGGTTTAGAATTAGAAAGAAAGGAAATGAGTGTTTGGAAGAATATATGATGGAGAAAATGCAAGCGCGTAGCAGAAAAAATATGATTCTGAAGGAAGTAAGAACGTGGTAGTTGCTAAGTTGTAAAGTCGTTTAAGTTGTTATCATTAAACTCTTTTAAATATATACCATTAGTATTCTAATCACTTCACTTTATTTTATTCACACCTGAGCTTTATCATCTGACTCTACTAAATAAAAGTAAAATAGAATTTCCTATGTATATATTTGCGATTCGACTACCCTAGCTAAGGGTATACCTGCATCAGCCGTGTGAACTTGGTAGAAAGGAAGTGCTGACCAATGCCCCTTCCTACAATATTTTAGACTGTTGTGATTTATTAGGGTCTAGCTGCAACCTTTTGTATAAATACCGTGCAATTTCTGGAAAATAGAGCTTAAGCATTAACCATTAACCTACCAACTCTGTCGTTCAATCAATTTGACACCTGGATTAATTTGCAATGTCAACCTTTTCATTAAGAGCAAACTTTCGCTGCACAAGGCGAATTATTAAAAACGGGAAGATTTCGAGAGCGATACACTGATCTCAAATCTAACGACCACAAATAGTGCATATAAAACGTGAAATATTAACAATACATGATACAAATTACAATTCGTTATTATTTTTGAATTAAACATCATTTATCACGTTTTATGTTACGCTCATCAGACAACGAAACCACGTGATTGCAACACGTTTAACATTTACTCATAAATGTTTCTTCTTCATATTTCTTCGCTGTCTTTCTCGCACTTTGCTGCAAGGCGTAGTGCAGCGCACAAAAGCTTTATAGGATCGTACAAAAATTAAGAAGCAGTATCGTTGTTGGCATACTCTATATCCCCAGGCACACGGCGAGAACAGCTATCACCTTTCCGCCTTCAGACTGGAAAAGCGCCTGGATCCCGAAACTTATATACATTTCTGTACACATTATACGGTACGGTACAGAAATTTCTCACCGGGATTGCTTGGAATTTAAAAATGCGAGCATAAAGCAGTTTCAGTGGCCCCCGAGCAGAAGCAAACTTCCATAAAGAATATTTCATAGCAAGAACAGCCTAGTATAAGACAAGAGCTGTGAATGGCCTTTGCGAAGAATTGTAAATAGTTTCGTCGTACTGTGCAATCTTTCTGGCTGCGCTGGACGAGCTTCGCAAAAATTGGAACGTTTCTTGTCGCAGTATCACTCGAAGGCGCGTTTAAATGTCCCCGCTTCTATTCTCGTTACGTCGAACAAAGGGTATGAAGGTATGAAAAAAATGGCGCTCCTTGTGGATATCTGAACGGTGCTCGTCGACTGATTCACCTTGAAAGAACTCGCGATGAATTTTTCACGATTTCGCTGCGTAGCCGCAATAGCGACTGAAATGCATGCTTCGCGGGCCACTTTGATTGGACACGAGTTTGCATCGAATCACGACTAAATAATACAGCGAGTACGGTCTCTCGTTCGTTCTCGTTAAATTTTGCACGAGCTCGATAATGAATTCGTTCGAGGTGATGACTACGTTGTTACGAAAACAGAGACAAATTTATGCGATTGACGCGATGCTGAAATAAAGATTTGCTTGATGTAGGAGAAAGTGAAAAGAAGACGCGTACGAAGCTTGCAGCTCAAGAATACCATTTGCATTTATTCTGAACAAAGCTAAACCTTATGATTAGACAGCGGATTTTTATGCAAATTCCAATTCTTATGAGCACAGTTAAAGAAATGGAAGTTAAATAGAAATCTATCTCACCCTTTAAATAGTATAACATGTAAGTACCATGCTCAGGATATTTGATCTATTTTTGCATACTATGCATGTTGTGCTTTTTTAGGATTTTTTTTTTAAGTCTACTTATGATATATGCCGATGAAATGATTTTCAGCTATGTTAAACGTTGTTAGGTCCTCACAGCAAAACAAACTGAATTAACAAGGCAACAATGATCTTTAATCGTTTTACCATACCCTTTATCAAACGTTTCTTAACCTTTTCTAAGGCTTGACGCTCCATTACAATAACCAAATGTGCAGCGATTTATGATAAGATAACGACTTGTTGATAAGATAAAGGAAACATTTTGAAGACAGTGATCTCAGAACATAAGTTTAGTTCAATATTTATTCATCTTAACATACTTAACACATTAAAAATTTGCAACTAAATATAACCTCGATAAGACCTTCAGAAAACACTTTACAACACTTTTCCCTAGATTGAGTAACTCTGTATTCGACGATTCATTGGTTTTCCATCAACCAAGCGAATCTCCATCGAGCAAAGAAGAATTCAAACCTGCGCTTCTAATTACCCGCCAATAAACCAGTTCCTCGTAGTTTGTCCCCTCGAGAGGTCCTTACAATAATGAAAAAGAAGATAACGTACTGCACTTCCAACTTTATCAACGCTTATGGCGACAAAGGGGGTTTCGCCCCTCCATTATCGGGAAATAAAAGCGAACGCTTTCACTTGACCCGGATTTCCGCCGCGTACGTAGCGATGAGGATCTTTTTTTTTCTCATTCCGAGCGAAAAGAAAAAGCATCGCAATTTTTTTTCACTCCTCCTCCTCCACCCGCCTCTTGCTCCCTCTTTCGACTTCAGAGAGAACGCGGGCTCGCGAGGCAGACTCCATCGGAACGTTCTAAATACGCTTTATTATCTCGAACCTATCGCTGCGCGGAAATTCTTGGTTCGCCATTGCACGCGGGCTCCTTGCCGTTGCGTATTCAAATGTAATTCAATTACGCAATCCATTCTACGACCAGGGAACAGGTTACCCGCTGACACGAAAGCCTCGAAATGTTTTAAACGGTCGTCCAACAAGAAGTTACCGTTTCGCGTTCACCTCACAGGAATTCAATTCGAAGCAACACTTTCATCGAGCCTTTCTTTCGCCGCGAACCTTTACCTTGCGCGAATATTTATTAAGCACTCCATTCATCCCTCTCTAAACCTCGCCCTCTCTGTTCCCTTCTATTTTTTCTTCCTTCCTTCTTTTTCATGGTTTCCCCGTTTTCGAGTTCCCTCTCGTTTCAAAGGCCAACAGAGAAGTCGGTCTCGAAGCGAAAGGAAATTGCAACTCACGAAAAGCGTCCCAGGATATCGTAGCTACGGTAGCGCTGTAGCAGCGTCATAAAGATATGGCGTTCCGGGTGATTGTTATAAGTTGCAGACAATTTTGCTCCTATTCCGTGACCGTTTCTTCCTATGCATTATTCCCGGCCGCGTTCGTTGCTCCACTTTCCCTCTCTCTTTCCACTTCCTGCTCCTCTTATCACGACTATCTCATACGCTCGGTATCTCGTCCCTCTCGCCTCCTGGCTGCTGGCTCTTGCTCCCCTACACGCGACAAAAAAAAGCTATCGCAGGTTAGGAGAAAATTGTCGACCTCCTATGATAACCTGTAAGAAGTGCCATGTTGTTTCTCGTAGTGTATGGTATACTATGAATCGCAAGCATATTGTGATTTATGCGACGTTTGGATTACGTTATGGCGCCACTTAACTTCTTTAATATTATATAATTGGAGAATAGTTTTATTATCTTTAACATTAGTGGCTTCTTTTTATTTTCAGTTAAGTGATTTACTTATCGTTATATCGTAGTTGTTTATTTGAATGAAACGAAATTTGTTTCTATGCACTTATCGTATATTTGTAAACTTAAAATTGTCGTAAGCTGAAAAGCTTGTTGCGTTTTATTTTTGCTTCTTTGTGTGAAAGAATTCCCCGTTAATGATACTAGAGGCATTTTAAGAACCTTCGAAGTCAACAACTTATATAAATATTAAATATTATATTTTGTCTTTCCGCAGAAATTGCAAGTAGTAATTAACTGGGCAAGAAATTCCTTTGTAGTTCTGTAATTTTCAAACGGCATAGCAGCGGGACAACAAACCCAGCATTGCTTGTAATCAGCAATAACGAACAGCTGGACGCATTGCATAATTACAGGACTGAATTGTCGTGTAATTTGGAATCATCAAGTAACCAGAAAGCGCAAACAATTTTCTGTTTTTCTGACTGTTCGTTCAAGGCAAATAGTAGCCTTTAGTTGCCACTGGCTCCTGATTTTCAACAAACGGATTGGTAGTTAAGCAGAGCTTAAACTTTTTGAAAGTTAATTAAAATTTTTTTAATTAATTCTCTGCTCTCGCATCAACTACCTGCATGCAACGCCAACCGTCTATCATCGATTTCCATTTATTCTTTTATCAGAGAACTATAACACTAAGCTTCTTAATTCTGACGTGTTTGGTAAAAATTTATGAACATACTCGAGAAACTTACTTAAACTCAAACAAGCTAATCAATCACGTTTTAATCTCACTGCTCGCCAAATTACCAAACTTTGTGATCGATAGGTTAACTGAAACGTGAAACAAAAAATATCCTTCACACTGATTAAAAAGCTTCATAAATGGTGTTACACGTGCAAATACATAAAGTTAGTCCCGAAAGTATTCGATCGCCATACGTATTAAACGAATCTTGAGTTAAAATTATAGGTTTACAAGTGAGAATTTGTAAATATTTAGATCCGTCGTACATATAGAAAAATAAACTAATAAACATTTATTAAAACTAAATTTTGCTTCAACTTTTAACTCACGAACATAATTTCACACGATTTTATTTGACAAGTCGAACGGTTCCGGAATCGATTATACGTACAACACGGCTACAATATATTTTTCTAAATACCATCTCAACTGCACATTACTTTCAACAAGAAGACAATCTAAATCAACGAGAAGGTAGCCCAACACACAAATCAACAACCACGAATTCCATCCTTCGAGACCGGACACCTAATTCCCACCCTCGACCCAAAAAACTCTCCCCCTTCGCCCCGCAAAAAAAATCTTCCCTCCTGTTCATCGCCTCCTCTAATTCAACGAGCTCGCTCGTGGAAAAAAACGCAGCAATTTCCCAGCGGCGAGGCTGCGGCCACGTCCCACGAAAACCGTTTGAAGACGTTCGCCCGAGGTGCAACGTGGCCGGTGTAAAATAAAAAAAAAAAGGGCGAGCGAAGGTGGTGAAAAGAAAAGGACGGACAGGGCCTCGCTTTGTGTCCACACAGGGCCGTTAGCCAGACCGGAAAACGCGCCCCCTATGCGGCAGCGAGGGGTGGCACGGGGAGAAGACAGCAGCAGCAGCAGCAGTTTACACGGAGGCCCATTTAAGCTTGAGATCTCGCGCGACATATAAAAGTCGTGCGTTAAGCGGCGAAATTAATTTCTCCGGCCGGGAGAAGCGTGTTTTTCCAACATCCAGACGGAGGGCCGGGCGCCTTTGTCTCGCCGGAAACTTTCAGCTTCCATTTTATAATTGTGGCGCCGTTCCAAAGTTTGCCGCGGCGTTGCCCCGCCGGAGGACGTCGCCGTGGCCGCAGACCCGCCATGTTGTCGGCCGGCCAACTTCCGCGCGCGTTGCTCGCCAGGTGAAACCGCCGCGCACTTTTAAGCGGTTCTCGCGCCGCGCACAAAGCGCCCCCGTAATTATCTGGAATTTATGCTGACCGTCCCTCTTTTCTTCTACTTTGCCCAGCGGACGCGGTGGTTTCTCGCGAAATACATGTATCACGAACGTCCTCGAATTTAAACGTTGCTTTCTGGACCGATACGATGCTTAACGGTGGTTGCCGCTTCCGCCGCGGCGGATAACGACGCCTCTCGGGAACGTCATGCGAAAACAGAGCCGGGGATGTGTATGTGAGCGTGTACTTGAAACGGTTATGGTGGGTGATTAAAATGTTCGGATGAAAGGATGGTTTTAGTTTTTATGATATACGTTTTAACACTTTAACGACCCCGTAACTTATTGCACATGCACCTTCGATCGGATTATTCTGGTGTAGATGCATCGCTAATGAATTGGTCACAATGATTTTCTTTGAGTAATTGATAGTTAATAGTTAATATTTCTTTACGGTATACATACGATATCGTTCGAAACGGTCACCTTCGTGTAAGGAAACATTAGAAAATTTACAGACTAATTGTAAGCATATAAAAGCCGATTAATAGGCTTCCGGTCGACAAAGTGTTAAGAAAAATAATTATATTGGATTCGTTAACTAAATTAATGTAGGAATGCAATTGAGTGGATGCGAGTTTACAAAAATGTGAAGAGTGCTTAAGTTCAGCGATAACCGTGTGAACGTAGAATGTTTGGACTCGAGTGTTTCTAAGGCTCGAAAGATCAGCACTTGAGACAACGTCGTGACTAAGGAATTTTGGATGAACATGATCGAATGCATGAAGTGAGAAAGGTTTAGAATTAGAAAGAAAAAAAATGAGTGTTTGGAAGAATACATGATGGGGAAAATGCGAGCGCGAGGAAGAAAGAGTATGATCGGGAAAGAAATAAAAACGTCGTAGTTGCTAAGTTGAAAAATCGTTTAAGTTGTTACTATTAAACTATTTTAAATATATATTATTAATATTCTAAGCACTTCATTTTATCATATTCATACCTGAGTCCTACCATCTCTCTCAACTAAATAAATAAAAGTAGAATTTCCTATATTAATAATGATTGTTAAATTCTGTTAAAATTTCATTAAAATCGTATTGAATGGTAAATGTATTTTTGTAAATATCTACTGTTAATGATGAATAAATTTTTGATCATTGAAAAATACAGATAGATGTTTCCGATGTCTATTAACCTACATATGCTGTAGTATAAAACAAAATAAAGACGAGCGTAGGTGGTAAAACATGATTAAATGTGTTAAAAAGGCACGTGTGCCGAGTGTATATGAAAGTGCATTGTTCTGTTTGAAGTCCAATCCATTATTCTAGGCAGGTCATTTCATGATGAACAAGCGTAGCCTTCTTCTGCCAGCAACTTTTCGAATAGTTTAGAGATATAATTTGATTCTTCCAAATGTTCTTCTTTTTTTTTCAACTGTACCGTCCAGTGAGAAAATGGTGTTCGTATTATCAGAGGAACAGTGTAAGCTGCCCTAAGGGACGACTGTACCCTTGTCGTGGTAATGTATTCTTGTAAAAATCGAGATGATATCAGCAGGTGTTCTGGCTCCTGGCAGAGCAAGGTGTTCTTGTTAAAATACTCGAGGGCAAGGAAAAAGCATGGCAAACTGTGTTTGCAGAACGGGGCAAATTTACAGAGGGCTGATGCTGCTCTGCAGGAATTAATGAAAATCCTTTGCGCGGTTTTTGTAACTTTGTTCTTTTACGGTGCGTTTTTTGTATTCCCAGCTTCGTTCTCAAAGAAGCGTCTGACGAACGAATTCGAGTAAAATGAAAGGGATATACAAGTAATTTCGTTCAATCGTTAACGAATAATATCAATTTGCAGTACTGCTGTACTTTTAAAATTTTTACGGTGCTCGTTTTCAATAATATTTGTATTCTTTATCACCACTTAAATTTATGATTCAGTTCAAATTGTATTAAGCTTTCTATCATTCGATAACAGTTTGACACGTAGCACAGATATACAGATCTTCTTTGTAGCTATTGTAATATCAAGAATTAATAGTTCTCCTCCTAACTTTATTCGAACACTATTATTACTAAAACTAAATTCGACACAGAAAACGTACAAAATACTTTTCCTCGAATTCCACTGAAATTCACGAATCCACGCAAATATTAACTTTCACAGACCTCTCCTATTACCTTTAAATGTACAATATCGGTATTTAAAAGAGAAACAATTTGCAACGTAATCGAATGAAAGTTAAATCGACCATTTGCGTAACATCGAACAACATAGTGCACGCGAGGAAACCAGAAATCCAACGTGCGAAACGACGAAACCGAAAAACTAGCGCAACGAAAAAGCTTTAAAATTGTATTCGACGCACGGTGAGCCACGCCACAGTTTGGAGTCCCATTTCGACCGATGGAACCGACATGCCACGGTGCCGGTTGATCGTCGCCGAAAAATGTTAGCCGCGTTCGGTAGCCGTGAAACACGGAGAGGCTGCCCGATACGGCGAGAAACGAAGGAAAATCGGGTTGGAAAGGAGTCAAAGGATCACGCGGCCCGACCACGTGACCGGAATCGAGCGGAAACCGCGCGCGCGCCCTCCCCGACAAAGACCGAGATCCATCGATTTCAAAGTCGTTTACGAATTGGCGAACGTAGGAGAGCGGAATTCGAAAGGAAGTCCCCAGGTTCCTACCGGGATTCGTCGTCGTGGGGGCCGATGGACTTGATGAACGGGGACCATTTTTCTTACCAACGTACACTGCCGCGCGTGTACGTCCGTCCAATAAGTCACCCAACACTTAGTAAAATTAGCAGGTGGACGATTTTAAAGTACGCGATATGTTTTCGTTATGAAACGAAGTTTGATTTATTGTATAGGAAGACCAACGTCACTTGAATTATACATTATAGACCTATTTCGACCGATCTGAAATACAGGCGCCCCTCGATTTTCGCACACTCTATTTTCGCACATTTCGATATTCAGCACATTTTTAAAAATTCAACTTTTTAAGCTTTTGCGGTCGGATGTCACCTTTGAGGGGACATCGTGAGTCGAGGAGACTACTGGACTATCCCCTCTCAGTGGACATCAGACTTTAGCCATCAGACTACAATGTTATTCCAATCAATACTTTAAAACACAATTTTTGGTGCATATTTTTTAATATCCCTCTACTTTCGAACATTCAACATTCGTACACACTTTCAGGAACCAATTGTGCGCGAAAATCGAGGGGCGCCTGTATTATCCTTTTACATCCTTAACTAAGAACTAGTAATCAATATGAAGTATCTTTTTTATTCTATACTGAACAAGATTAATAGTGACACTAGTTTTGTTAACATTTATTTCTCCTTGACAATCAGTTTTCATCATTCAATGATAGTATTTTGTGGTTTCAAAAAAGGAAAACCTAGATGATCAACGAAGCACTTTTTTTTAAATTCCTGCTACCGACCCACGCTGCATGATTTTGTTGCATAAAAAAAAGCAGAGTAGCTCGATAGTATAAACGTACCTATAATTCTCCCTTGAATTTCCTACGTAGCTTCGATCAGGCCTATTGCCAAGGCAGGAGCGTTCCCCTTAAACGTTTAAGCTCCATATAAATCGATTTGAACGGAGTGGAACCACGGGATGAAAGGGGGATGGCGACGACCAAGGCGACAACGAGAATCTGAGAGAAAGAATGGTAAGTGGGCTCATTGATGGCGGCCGTGATAGGGTGGAAGAAAAAGCGTCGCTTAATGGGGGGGTTTATTTGGATTTTACGATCAGAGTCGGCCACGAAGACGCGGAAATAAGCGTCTCTCAACTTGGTACCTACTTTATTCGGGGCTGTTGGAAATTCACGACAGACCACCATCTCTCTCTCTCTCTCTCTTTCTCTCATGGTGGATGTCTATCGTTTCTAGATGGTGCTGCTCGGACGCATGAAAGAGGGGGATCAAGCCGATACTCCTCCGGTGAATTTGAATGCATTACTAGATGGGAATACATTATCACCTGTTACGATCTACCCGGATCGATCCATTTTTCTTCCTTTACCGTGAACGGAGAACGCTACTATCGATATTATTATTTATTTACGGCTGTCATTCCATAAAAGCGCTATACGTCTTGCTTCCTCGTGGCTCGAGCGCTGTTTCGTGACTTTTGAGCGAACGCGTTTCCAGAGACGTTACAAACGTGATTTATAAATGAACTGGGTTCCTCTGCGTGTTGTACGAGTTTACAATATTGAAGGATCATGCAACCAAGTGTTGTTATTTCAAAATACGGTGTAGGATTTATTGATATGGTGTAGAGGTATGAATAATGCGTTTCTTGTTTAAGCTTAAGAAACGTTCACTTTTTTTAATAGAAATCGAATTCATAACTTTAAGTAGAGTGAACAGAAATGTAACAGACGAATGTTTATTTAATGCAAAAGATGTGTCTTATTTATTTATTTATTTATTTATGCGAGAAAATGTCCCACTAGTACAACGCATGAAAAATATAGAGTGAGGTAGATTAATAAATAATGTAATAAATTAAATATAATTTAGAATTAGGATAAATTAAAGTAAATTAAGTGAATAAAAATTAAATTACATTAATTTATATTAAATTAAATTAAAGTGGCATGTTAAATAATAACCGTTTAAGCGAAAGAGAGGTTGAATTAAATAGATATATGAGCGATATGACATTGTCTTGCGATATGACATTAATAATCATTTAATATATTTAATAATCATTTTGTTGGAATAACCATTGTTCTAGTAGAAGGGGCTATTATTATAGTGATAGTCTAAAGCTTTATGTTAGGCGGTCAACGAAGGGCTTAAGGAAGGGAGTTTAAAGCGTGTTATCCTAATATACGGGGACAAGTTCAGCTTAAAGTTTTCTTAACATAAGACGTCCGTAGCGTTGCTTAGTTTCAAGAGGATCTTCTTTCTTTTATGGACACGCGTATACGTGAATGTACTGGTGAGAGAAACTCAGTTGAAGGAAAAAGAGCCGCGTGAGTGTGAACCCGAGAAAATTAAGCTACGAGGTGTAACCATTCATATTACAAACCTGGGAGACTGAAACATTTCGTTGTTCTACATTTTCTTCGTTAAAAATTACATTTTGTTCACAATTTATTACTATTTTTATTAAATAAGAATAACAAATTTTTCAGCTAATACTTTATAAATTATATCTTCATTTCTCTTCAGAGAATATAATTAAAACAGAACTTGTAACAGTTCTTGAATCATAAAATAATGAATAATAAAGAAAACTATAAATTCAAATAGATAGTTCAACATTAGTATTAAAAGTTCACCGTGAAAATAAAGAATTTTGGATTACGATTAATCCATGGGTACTTATTTTACTCCGGTGTTCGCTTCATGATTGATTTGTACTACTGTGCGCCGCGCCATCGGTACACTTTTCTACTTGCGCCGGACCAAAGTGCATAACATTACCGAAACTATGATTTAAGAGCACCGTCCGAAAGGATATCTTCTTTCTATTCCCGATTCAATAACAATTGTTCCCTTATCATTGAACTTTATCGCTCAGCTCCCCGTTAATTCAAGGAAATGATCTCGTAAAATTTACTCGCGCAAAACAATTTAATTTCATCGACGATTGATCGAACACGCCTCCCCGTTTCTCCTCCTCTTCGTAGAACCGTAAATTTTTCTTAAGAACCAGTTTCTGTATAACTTAATTTGCGTCATTTCCATTTAATACGCACCGGTTCCCGAAATGATGATCGAGGCATCCGAGAAACGAAGGAAAGCGTCGCAATAATTCCGTTGACCTGACACGGAAACATAACGCAACTCCATCGGTTATCACGTTTAACGAGTATGGTATGCGAAAATATCGAGACACTTTGAATAATTCATGAGACGCTGTCAAAACCTGTCGCCGATCTGGTTGGCGCGCACGCTTTACGATCGACCTTTTCTTAAACACCCGGTACCTCGCCGGTCATTGTTTATTAACAACCATTTTTCAGTCCGTGTTCCAGTTCGACGCAAGCAAGATAATTGCTCGCGTAAGTTTGATAATGAAATAACAGAACCCGTTTCCACGGTAAATAATGCGAATGCTCGACGGTGAATGGAACGTTCGAGCGACAGACACTATCCGCGCTGCACGGTAATTGTAATTTGCATTGTTTAAAACCAGTTAAACAGCGGTTCCGCGCCCCGATCGACATTATTCAATGCGCCGAAAAGTATTCCGCGCCGCCGTTTATCTCCTTGCCGATAGATCGAGCGACGCGTTCGCGAACGGAATTAATTTCCGTTCGAAATTATTGGACGCCGAGAGAGCCAGCGAAAGTTTATGAGACTCCGTAATAAATATCGTCCCTTACGTGTAAACACACAAAAAATACATGAAAAATATGGTAACGAAGATCGTTGAACAACGAAAGATTTTCTGATGAATTGCTGTTGGATGGAACAGTGTCTATGAACGAGAAACTGCTTTCGTGGAATTAGTGACGGAATGTGAATGATAATTAGGTTACGGGCTTTTAGGCAATTTTTGGAAATTGAAATAGATAAATAGTAAAAAGATATGAATGATAATTAGGTCGGGAGTTTTTAGGCAATTATTGGAAATTTAAGTGTACAAGGATGCAAGGAATACAAGAAAATAAGCAAAACATCTTCAACAGAATGGAGCTTGTGATAGTTAAAGGCTGAAACACATTTCCATTCAGGATTCCAAAAGTATATGAATTTGCATAAAAACTCGCGTTGCTTATTCGTAAACACAGAAAATACGTGAAAAATATGGTAACGAAGATCGTTGAACAACGAAAGATTTTCTGATGAATTGCTGTTGGATGGAACAGTGTCTATGAACGAGAATGTGCTTTCGTGGAATTAGTGACAGAATGTGAATGATAATTAGGTTACGGGCTTTTAGGCAATTTTTGGAAATTTAAATAGATAAATAGTAAAAAGATATGAATGATAATTAGGTCGGGAGTTTTTAGGCAATTATTGGAAATTTAAGTGTTGAAGAATGAATCAAATAAGACGAATACATAAGAATATGCAAAACGTCTCCTGCAGAATGGAGCTTGTGATACTTGAAGGCTGAAACAAATTTCTATTCAGGATCTCAAAAGTATATGAATTTGCATAAAAACTCGCGGTGTAACAAAAATAATGTTTGAAAGATTGAAGAACATTCTTGTTTTCAGAAACAGTAAATATTTCTTTCCACCTACTTTTTAATTAATACCGAATTAATATTAAAACCTTTGTTAACCTCATTTATATAAATGTAAGCCACAATTTTTTATTGCGCTCGTTAAATTTACTTTCACGTAAAAAATATTATACAATTATGTTTCGTTGTATACTTTGTACACTTTTGTAGAAAATTAAATTTAACCCGTTTAAAATTAATTTCAATAATCTCCATAACGCGAAGTGCAGAGAAAAAAAGGTAACGAATGCGTTTACTGAAACGCGCCAGTTATTTTCGTCCATGTTCTACGAGTTCAACTGGGCGTATAATTGTGTTTTCACGAGGTTTCCATTTGATGGAAATCGAATTCGACGTACGAACGTACGAGCACCAACTGGACTGTCTAGCAGGTCAAAGCTTCTGCAATTATCCTGGTATTTTGTTAAGAAAATTGCGATTCCCTGTGCCTGCGTGTATCGTGGATGGAATCCAGTGTACGCGAAAAAACGTAAGAAAAATTCTTTCTACATGAGAACGTATTTTATTTGTCAGCATTTCCACGATTAAATATATTATCCGCGTGAATAAAGCCACGACTACTGTTTATATGCTCTATCTGAGTTATTTTTTCGTTTAAATGTTTTGTGCGCTTGCCATAGATATACGAGAAACGAAAAACTCTTACGCAAATTTTTATACCGTTTCCCGTGAATAATTTCTATCTGGCCTTACGTTTCCTGGCTTTCTGAATTTTCCAATTTCTAAAATTTATACTTTGTGCTGTTTGATAATCGATGTTCAATCAGACGAGGATATAAGCAACTAAATGTTTAAATTACATATCTGTAGTAATCGAAATATAAAATTTCATACGATGGTACTTCAATAGTTCCATTAACAAAATCAGGTTTCAGGAACTCGTTTTGGCTGTGTATCAAAAGGTGTCTGTGCGAAAGCTAATTTTCTAATTGAAGCACAAGGCACGTTTACGTTGCTTTTGATACATTAAAATTGCGCGTATAATGAATTAAGTTTGTCAGAAAATGAAATGCAGCAACACAATGTTAATAAACTGCCTTAATAAATTTTGTAATAGCTGTTATATTAAAAGACGAAACAAATTCTTTTTATTTATCTCTTTGATACATATTATTTTTAGCACGCGAATTATTTAATAATTAAGCATTTACTGCGATTACTTTTAATGTAATTATTTGCTCGGAACAAGTTTAGCAGCAAGTAATGAGATAATAGTGATACTTCAGCGAAAGCAAGGATTCATTTAATTTATATAAACAAGTGCACACAGGATTATGGAAATTAATAATTTAATTCATTTAATTTAATATCCCGGAGATAATGTCGATGCTAATATCTGTAAGTACAAGTGGTACGGATTTACTTAAAGCACCCTGAGATTACTCCCCTCGCAGAATGTCTAGACAGTGCTCAGGTACTTAAATATGCATAAACTCGTAAAAAATTGAAATAAGATGTTTCAAGATTAATCCATTTAAGAACTATTTACACTGAACGTTCTCGTTTCTTGAGAACTTTCCATTGAAAATTCATCGACGTGTAAAGGCATTTTTAATTAGTTAAAAATAATTAATTACAAATAAAGTTTATTAGGTAATGAATTTTTTACAAGTAAACACTTATCCCAAATTATTAATTAAAATAAGAAAAACTATCTGTATTCCTGAAAGCGATCAATTTTCAATACATAACTAGTCAAATTTTTTCGTTCTAACATAACTCCATCATTATTCCTAACTTCACTGCATCACTTTGATACATTATTAATATTATCTTCGATAACCTCCTGAAGGATACTATCTCATACGTATCGTATATTTTAATTCGATTATGATTACAAAACATTCAGTAGGTGGATGTGACCTTAAATTCCAAGGAAAAAAAAGAAAAGGTGCAGTAAAAATTTTTGTAAACTAAATTTACCAAGAAACTTTCAAAGAAAATAAAATATTCCATTTAATTCTAAAACCTTTCTAATTCATCTCGCAAGGAAATCAGGATTACGTCGTAAACATTTTCTTTCCTCAATCTAATAATAAATTTATCCTTCAAGAGATTAACACTAAAACTACCAAAGTACACAAAATAACCAACTGTTGATTATTCATAGCAATCTTATAAATTGATTATGGTAAAGCTTCCAAAATTTACTATAATTTTCTGCGGAACGTATAAATAAAGATTAGTTTTCTAGATATTCGCTATTTTTTCATATAATTTTCAATTTCATCTCCTCCACTCAAATAAATACACTTTAACCCTTCAGCCCCTAGCTTAGTCACCAAATGATAGTTTCGCAAATTTTCAGACTTCAGTTAGTTTGTTTATTAATTAGACTCAGAAGTTAAATTGTCATATATGTAAATTTTAGTATATCACTTAAATAAACTAAATCACGTATAATATAGGCGAATCTCATTAAATACTTCGAATTTGAAAATTTTTGAAGTTAGTATCATTAGACAACTAACAATCATCTCTTGAGTACAAAGGGTTAACCCTTTCGCTTCGGCTGTCCAGTCCGCCGAAGTACCGTCACTGAACGGAAGCACGTGTCAGAAATATGCACAGTGCGTGTTTTTCTAAGTCTTAAATAAAAATTGTGCTGAATCAAACAATCAATGCTCTAATGTAACAAGTATATTTACATTTTTAATATGAAAAGGTTTACAAAATTATTAAAATACAGAACTATTAAAATATAAAATTATTAAAATACAAAATATATTTAGATGCCGCCTATAAGCGGCGCTCGTACCCACAGGTCATCTAGTGGACGCCGCCTATAATCGGCGCTCGAAGCGAAAGGGTTAATTGTTGCTAGTTTTAACGTGTTAAACACGCCTCGTTCATCCGCGCCCGTTCATCGGGAACCTAAAGACGAGCATATTACTAGTTTCGTTCTGAGCGAAATAAACAAAGCGATCGAGCAATGCCAGGATCGCTCGTATTTCGATCTTGAACGAGATGATTCCCGAATTGGAGCAGCCCACCGGATAACGACGAGAGTTCCCGATATTTTTGTCACGGGCGCGGACACGCACCATCGTATACACGAGGGCGAGCACTTTGTTGACGCTGAACTGTTGTTTCAGAAACATGTCGACAAGGACGTGTACACACCTGTACACGGTCCGAGCTTCGCTATCGTTTCGCGCGACGCCGGCCATCGAGTAAACACTGAATCGATAGGCCGCTGTAACACCAGCGTCCGGACGTTCGCGCGGATATCATTCGTCCCGCGGCCAACGACGCGGTTCCCGTATAATTGCTAATTAATACGGCGCATCTGGCGGTGTGTCAACGATAATGTTTTGCAAAATATCTTGAACGAGCCGGAAGTCGAAATTGGCCCCGGTCGCTGGCTGGCCGGCCAGCTGTGCCCGCGAAACCGGTCGGTATTATCGGTGTTGTTTTGTGATCCGAAGGCAATTGTGCTCGTTAGAAAGGCGAAACAGCGAGGAACCGTGCACGCGAACGGTGTGTGTTCTGCAGCGTCGCGTTTATGAATTGCATTGGGAAATTTGATAATACGAGATCGAACGTGGAGACGTGGGAGAGAGCAGGAAGGATAGAGGGCGAGGGGAAATTCGACCGTCGACTGAAAACATCATGGTAAGTAGTCGAGATAAAAAATAGCGAGATATATTTCTTGTAGTAAATATGACATAACTGTTCAATGAAATCAGATGAATTTTTCATATGTATATAAGTCTAAATACAGTCTGTTTTGTACGTCGGTTTAGCTGTGAGAACGGTGTATACTTCCCGACTTTTTGTAATCGCCTTGTATGGCGAAAAATTTTTCTCTTGATGAGGTTGACATCAGGAATTGGTTAGGTGTCAAATTGAACGCGATAGAGTTGAGTTGAATTGTTTATAGTAGTTGTATTTTCTTGACGAGTTGTGTTCTGATTTGTGTTTATTCTATTTGTGTTACAATGCTTTACATGGCCCGACATTTATACCAAAAGTGATGGCAATCCCGAACCAATCACAATTACTTACAGGTATTGTAGGAAGGGAAGGCTGGTAAGCACTTCCGAGGCAGGTATAGAGTCGTTACTGAACACACCTCTACCCTAATTTAGAACGCAATACAGTCGGTGGTAGAGTTTGACAGCACCACAGCTAGAAAGAGAATGAATAAAGTTTTTCTGACGGTCGTTCGCGATACTTTCCACTCGAACCCTTATATTCATCCTGGACTTAGTGTTTTTCTTAGATTTTTCAATGATTCTGATTTCATTGTCCATTATGACTATTGTTGAACTCTATTTTCATTAATGGACGTTAGTCCATTTGTTAGATAAAATTAGGTGGATTTTAGGAGAATATACTTTTCACAGATAAATATAAGAAACGTTATTCTCTTTTTTCATAGAATTTCTTATTTTTTGCGTGGAACAATTAAAGCCTGACAGATGTATGTAAACATTTTTCCTCCTGTTTTTTTTTTTTAATATCTTTAGCAAACGCAGCAGCGAACTCTCGCGAAATTGGAAACTCCAGTGAAAGCTCTCTCGAAACTTTTGAATCTGAAATCGATATCCAGTTTTCTCGGTGCAGGTTTTTGTAAAATTTAGTTAGTGCCATTGATATCGCATTCTATGCAACATGCGCGCGAGTGTACACGATACAGAAGCGTGTACAAGACGAAACGTTCGCGCAGAAAAACCAATTCTGTCGCCGAACCTGAACAGAAACAGAACTTCGAGTGGATATCAAGAATCGATACCGGCCCGCGCGAACAGTTGATGAAATGTGGCGATCGTTGAAACCGCGTGCTTCATCGCGAGTATCGATTACGAGTCGCAATAAATACCTGGTCCTTCGCTACTTTCTTCAATGTATACAGTTGCATCTGTTAAAATTTAGTTACTCTGCCACCAATCAATAATATCTACACAAACATCTAATAATTAATAGAACACGCATTAACGAAACATGTTCAGAACGTTAACAATTAATTGTAAAAATATTGTATGAACTTTATTCTCAATATTACAGGAAATTTTACTTTTATTTATTTAGTAAAGAGAGATGATAGGGCTCAGGTGTGAATAGAATAAAGTGAAGTGCTTAGAATATTAATATATGTAATTAAAATAGTTTAATAATAACAACTTAAACGACTTTACAAATTAGTAACTACGACGTTCTTACTTCTTTCACGATGGCACTCTTTCTGCCTTCACGCTCGCGTTTTCCCTGTCATATATTCTTCCAAACACTAATTTCCTTTCTTTCTAATTCTAAACCTTTCTCACTCGATGCATTCAGTCGCGTTCACCAAAAATTCCTTAAAAACATTTCGAGTCGAAACATTCTACGTTCACACTGCTCTCGCACAACTCAAGTACTCTTCACATTTTCTTAAACTCGCATCCACTCGATCGCGTTCCTACAATATTATCAAGAAATACATGTGCGTCTTGATGGTTAAATCGACCAAGAATTTTCCATATAAACCCCATGTTAAACCGATCCGTTACACCGAATGTAGGCGGTCCAAGGGATCGCATCAACCTGTCTTCGAACCTAACAAACTTTGATAATTTTCCATCGAAGAGCCGCCCACCCACTCGTAAACCCTTATCCGCGCTTCTCTCTCCCATTCTATCGCCTTCGCTCTTCCTGGCTCCTCTGTTCAACAGGATTTCCCCGGAGGCTGTTCCGAGAGGTCATCCTGACCCGGCCAATTAACGATCACCCTAACTTCGAAACGGTTCCCGCGGCGCGATCGACCGAGAAACGATTGCCGCTGCTCATTGTTTGTTCCCGTCCGTTCGGTGTCCCCGAAATACAGTAAGCGGGGGGGCGGTAGACCGAAAATAGAATCCATCCTGGTATCCGGCGGACGTTATTCGCGATCGATCGCGAGGAACCCTCTTACGCGAGATGCACCGCGTTCCGCGACCCTCCTCCATTTCCTCGCGCGATCTGATTTAGCGCGATTCGATTATTACACCACCCACGTCTCCAATTGGCTCGCGAGCGAACGGCTCTTTTGATTTTTTATTTATTTATTTATTTTTGTTGGAAATTGAACACAGGAATACTGCGAAGCAAAAATTAATTATAAAGCAGCTTTCTCTTAACGTACTTTCTCAATGGTTTCTTTTAAAAATCCTAGTCATATTTGGCAATTTAGAAAGTTCGGAAACGTTAAGAAATAGAATAAAGGGGCTGACGGATCTGGACGGAGTTGTAGGAATTTCGACCGCTGCGTTTTGCATGACAAACCTCGCGAAGTTCGGTTACAGGTGGCATTCCTCGTGTTATATAGTAAAGTATTATAATATTTCAAATAAGAGTGTATTTTATTTAAGTGATATAAATCCCCGTTTCCAATATATTCATATCTTTATTTGTTTATTTATTTATTTATTTATACGGGAAAAAACCATTACTTTATAAATTAATTATTATAATATGCGGTAATTATAAAATATTTAGTAATTAGGCTCGAAACATTGGTAAAGAAACATTTAAAAAATCAGTTGAAGAACTATATTTGTTTGCCGTGGTAGTAATTCTCGAAATTGGATCGCAATATAGAAAGATTGATGTATAACATCACGGTAAAAATGTGCGAGCATGCCTACCTGTTCTTGACGGAGCATAGAAATCAATTAAAAATACAATTTGTGGGCATCTAACTTTTTCATTGTTAACCTTGAATAAAACGACAACATCAGATAATGTGCTTCTAGTTTCTAAAGATTTTAGGCCAAGCTCACACATTATCCCACCCATAGTCGATATCAGGAATTTTCATGGGAAAACCTTATCGATTTTCTGCATCGATGAGAAGGGGAAAGCCGTACACATGGCGGGCAGGTCGCCGTTCGAACGCGTTCGAAGGATCCACCGATAAGAGAACCTGGCGATGGATCGCGAGGGGATAACTTCCTGAAGGGGGGGGGGGGCGGGGAGACTCTTTGACTAGCTCGGGAAACGCGAGAACCTGTCGAATTGCTAACCAGAACGAGCTTAATCCGCGCCGATGGACCCTCCTCCGCGGCGCCTTCGTTCGCGTTTTCATTTTATCGTTCGCTTTGAGGTCGTCGCCGTCGCTTGTAACCGCTTCTGGAGAACCCACAAGCGGAATTCTCCGATGTATTCCAAGGGAAACGAGACTACGTCTTACGTAAAATACTTTACCGCCGTCGGGGCTCGCGACATTTTTTCATTTCTCCGCTCGCTACGTTCCGCCGTTTCGCGTTCCCTTATTTGAACGCGCAGGGTCTCGAGCAAGTTTCGCTTTTTTCGGGCTGAAGGAAGAAACGGAGAGAACTGCAGGGACGAAGCCAAGCATGTCAACGTGGAAATTTCCTCGTCCGCGACTCGTGTCGTATCGTGATCCCTGATAAATCCACACCCGAGCTGTTTCAGCGTATTGTTCCCATTGATGAAACCGGGGTCGCAAGCGTCGCCCTAGTTTTTTATTCCGCGATACGATCATGTTTTATGAGACACCTTCCTTTTTATCTTTCAAGGGAGGTTTGCGAATCAAGGTTTAGACGCTCTGTCGTCTGTCGTTGTAGGAAAATATTCTAGAAGGTGACGCTTGAGAAAAGTTGCTGGTCTTACGATTTTGACCTTACGTAGGTTTAGATAGTTTTTTCGTACAATTTCGCAGGCAGCATTCTTTGTATTTTAATTTAATTTATGGTTTTGCAATTCGAACGATTTAACTTTCTAATATTATCGTTTTAAGGAATTTCTAAATGTTTGCTTTGTTTGTTGTATTTTCTTCTTTTAGGATCAATATGATTTTAAAAGTAACGTAATCCATAATCTATGTTTTCCTCGAGCAACTATATAAACTGTATTTCGTTGAGAAAATACTCGATTTCATCCCAAACAAATATCACGCCATGCTTTCGATACAGAATCGAAGCGTGCCAGCTCTATGCGTTTCTATTTCAACTCGTAATCAATTTCATGTTTCTCCTTTTTGATTTTTTTGTTTAACAGGAACAAATCGATTATCGTAGAAACACAACTATTTCCTGCAATCCTACACAGTCGTGCATGAGCAAAATCGAAATTTCTTCGGTTCCATGAATTTCTATTACGATCCTACTTCCTGTTTCACGAATCGTCTACTAAAACCTGATACACTGCACTGTAATCCGAAGATATGGATATACATGATTTTTTACTTTAAATTCATGTTACCACATTAATTCTACTATTCCATAATTCGTGTTATACTGCTCTCGATTAATAGTCAAATATAAAATAAAAAAATACAGTACGATAATTTAAACAGTACGTTATCTAACATTAGGTTTGGACACTATTTCAATTGGATATTTTGGAAACAATTATTTAAGCAATACATTCTATTATTTGATTAGAACTTATACAATTCCCCCTTAATTGTATTCAATTCGATCATGTAAATTACCTCAAAAATACTTAAACTTACCCACAACCATAAACCATTGTGCAAATACTTTACCCATTATTTTATACGAGAGCGTTAATTTAAATAAAAAATTGTTCAAGAACTGTTTGTTTCGTCTCAACAAAAAGATAGAAACCAAAATATTTTTATACCAAAAGTAATACAACAATTTCTATCGTTCGTTCTTTCAAATTCCCACCTGTTCTACTCGTTTCACATAAAACGTGCCCGCGTTCGCGTAATTTATCGATGACAAAATCGATCGTACGCAATTTTGTTCCCCGTTTACGAATATTGGACAAATTAACGCGTTGTCACGGGGCCCTCAGAACGCTTTGTTGTCTTAAGGACCGGGGAAGCCGCAGAGTTCGTTAGGAACAGGTATGTGTTAGCAATTCAGCTTCCCGCCCCTATGCACGGGCAACGCGGTATTTGCGCACATATAATTATTCAGATTCGCAGTAATGAAATTTGGAGGCAGAGCGTTACTTCGCGGCCGCGTCCCGACCGATATTTGTCTATAAAATCCAGCGAGTTAGCGTGGATTTAATTTCACGGAGGTGAAAAAAAAAAGAAAAGAAAAACGTCAAACCGGATGCGAGTTACCGTCCACCTAGTGTTTTACGACTCGAATAATTCCGCGTAACTTAAAACGTATGTTAATTTCAAACGAGGTTGTCCACGTATTTGGGATTCGTGTCGTTTTCGTTTATCCGCGAAAACTTTCTTTTTATTCGCGAAGATTCGTCCGCGAAACTTCTTTTTATACGCTGTCTAGAATTTCATAGGATATGTGTGGTAGAATAAATTAACTTCATCCTTTAACACTATTTCTACCGACACTTCACGTATACCTAATCCTACCGCAACATTTCCACGTAAGACAGACTACAAATTTTTCTCAGAAATTAAACAATGAAGGAAGAAGTGAATATTGAAAAATGTATTATACGTATATTTAAGGAAAAGTCTAAAGTTTAAAGACGGTTCAATTACGTTGTACATATGAAATTCTAATCGAAATTTTATGGACGGTCATTTAACCGGTCGTGATAGGAATAGTGTTAAGAGACAGCTGGTTTATGGTTAATTTTTGTTTCATAGTATTTCTGTATTCAATTTCTAACAAATGTGAATTGAAGGTGTCCTCATAGGTTCGAAAATGACAATTGTTGAATTAATCGATGCTAAATACGTTATACGAAGATGTGTATGTAAGCGTGTACTTGAAATGGTTATGGTGGGAGATTAAAATGTTCGGAAGACAGGATGGTTTTAGTTTTTATGATGTACGTTTTAACACTTTATAGATCGCGTAACTTATTGCACACGCACTCCCGATCGGCTCATTTTGGCGCGGATGCATCGCTAATGAATTGATCACAATGTTCTTCTTCGAGTAATTGTTTAAAATAAAATAGTTTGAATTGTTTAAAATAGTTTAAAATTGTTTAAAATAGTTGTCTAAAATAGTTTAATATCTCTTTACAGTATACATACGATATCGCTCGAAACAGTCACCTTCGTGTAAGGAAATATTGCAAAATATACAGACTAATTGTAAGCATGTAAAAGCCGATTAATAGGATTCCGGTCGATAAAGTGTTAAGGATATAAATATATTTTACATATCCGTATTACAATGCTTCGTACTGACTGACTGACACTGTTATTTTGAATACCCGAAATACTGTGGCTCAAAATTCTTACACCTGTGTTCCCTACCGGAGTATGACAATATTCCTATAGCATCCTAGATGGTGACGTTGCCATAATTAGCTGATTTCCAACATTTAGTAATTCCATAAAATTCCAGAACATGTTAGAGTTTTAGGAACGAGACGATATTATAAATCGTAACAACTACTTTCACATTTATTCGCTCATTTTTTCGGTACAATATTAGCGGAATTTAAATTAATGGTCACGCGAGGAGAAAGGGAAGCAACATAAGCGGATGCACTCAACGCACGTGAAACACTTGCACTTTACTTTCAAATTTTGTAATAGCTGTACGCGGCGTATAATACGGTACTAACTTCGTGGTACGGGTGTGCACGAGTCTCCTGGAAATTAAAGGATTTGATGAAACTCTTCTTAAAAATTGAAAGCACTTAAGATATGTATATTTCGAGCAACAGGTGCCAGCCTTGAAACCTTGCAACGTTTGTACGCGATCATGCTTTATCTAAAGTGCATAAATGTAATCTGCAAGTTTCGTAAGATAATTGCGGTGCAAGTGCTTGATTATAAATACACCGCTTATTTCCATTTTGTTGAGTCTTATGCATTTGTAGAAGTCGATTGGTGTCGCCTTCCTGTGGCTGACGAACTTGAATAAATAACAATAAATGATAAGGCACTCTATTTAATATTATACATTTTGTAAGAGATATTACAAAATTTATTATGCAGAGGTACTTAATGCGTGAGTGTGTTAGTATATGTGTTTAGTGTATCATTTGTTTGTTTCCCGAGTAGCCTTCTCGAATGTTCGATACTAACGGGTGTAAAAGAGAAGCACGTGCCCACCGAAGGCGATTCTTACGATTCTTACGATTTATGATTTTATGATTGTGACGTGTACTCAAGTTTATTAATTAAAACAAAGATATCTCCTACAATTTATTATATATCTAACATCGATCACTAACACACTCAATCTTTACACTACGTCTGTATGCTAACGAAAGCATGGGAGAATTGCCCAATGCCGAAACATCCACGGAATGACCGCGTAATTCTTTTATTTTTCTTTTCCCTTCATTCAACTTCACTCTCCGTGTTTCATCTCTATCAGAAACGAATACATAAAGTGTAACATACAGATATTAACGCTATTCCCAGCGACACTTCACGTATATCTATTCCTACCGCGACATTCCCACGTAAGACAGACTACAAATTTGTCTCAGAAAATAAACAATAAAGAAGAAGTGAATATTAAAAAATGTATTACACGTATGTTTGAGAAAAAGTCTAAAGTTTTAAAAAAAATAAAATTTTTAAAGGCGATTCAATTACGTTGTATCTATGAAATTTTAATCGAAATTTTAAAAACGGTCAAACGACCGGTTGTGATAGGAATAGCGTTAAATAAAGATAATTGAATAAAATAAACTGTATTGGTGATTTCTACACACTTATTTGTTATTCCTCCATTCTTAAACGTGTACGTATTGCAATAATTATTTCAACATGAAACTGTAGTAGGTTTTAGAAAATTGTTTATTCGACCGAATAAATTCCGAAGAACAGATTCACCTCGCATGACTCGTAAATAACACTTTTGCACGGCTATGAGAAACGATACCGCAAATGCTTTCTCGCCAGTATTTCAACCCCTGCGGTTGCCGGAAACAGCATAATTCTTTCAAAAAAATGCTCCCGAAGAAACAAGTCTCGCGCAGTTCCTTTCGAAAGTGCAAGACAAGAGTAAAAGAAGAACACAAACTCAAGAGCAGCCTCAAAGCGAAATAAATTTCTCTCCACGAGTTATTTAGAGCGATCGATGTGGAAACGTTCAAGGTGCACTTGAACTCGCTGCCGCGAGGAAGATACATGCGTTTTTTCTTTCGTTCTTGCACGTTTCAAGAATGTTACATTTTTTCAATCCTTTTATATATTCGAACCATCTGTTTAATCATGTAATGACAATCATTAAAACTTCTTTTTCCATCTTTCCTTTACTGCATGTTTTTCCAATTTTTGTTAATCATTCCTGCAATAGTTTCAACTTTGATAATATCTTACGTTAAAGAGTAACGTATAATAAAAGTAATATACCAATGTTATTCCATTTTCTGTTTACACTTTGAACACGTTCTTCTTTTTAGCATTAGTGCTAACTATTTTTTTTTATATATTTATTTATTTATTTATTTGGAATACATTTGTTTTATATATTTATTTATTTTTAAACGGAATCATACTTTCCTACTGTGTCTTTCACAGCTCTTTACTGTGTTACAGTTAATAGGTTTCTCAATGGAAACACAATGTTATTGTGTAAATAATCAAAGATTCAATTACACAGCTGTTCATCTACAGCAATTTCTTGTCATAAATAAATAATATGCCTCAAATTATAATTTCTCGCTAAAAAATAACATCATTATCAACGCATTTATATAAAATCACGTTCCGCGTTTGTTTAAGCAGAAGTTGCAAAAGAATATCTCTGGGTAGCGTTTCAAACTGAACGAGTTTTCGACGAATAAAATAAGCAGCAGTTAAATCGCGTTGCGTAAAACTAAATTTCCCTTCGAGTTCGTGCAAACAAGACACAGCAGGCAGCCAAAATATCAGTCGCATCGAATTTTATTCTCTTAATTGCAATTGAAATTGAATATAAAACGAGAGAAACAAAGAGAATGGGAGGTGCGGGAAATAAATGACTGAAACGCATTTGAGATGTAAGCTTAGAGTATTTTTAAATTATATTTGCTCGTTCTCAACGCAGGGGGTCAACGAATATATCAGAGAGAATTATATCTCGCAAATAGCACACACACTTGCGTACGTGCGTTCGCAAGAAAATAATATTCTTTGATGTAAGAGATATCGGATCTTTTGCTGGAAAACTGGAAATCAGTATTCCCATCGCTATCAGTTCTTCGTTTCTCTGCTGTGACGTGTATATTTTTTTCTTTTTTTTGCCCGGATGATGAATCACGGTTCGATGCTGTGATACCGCCATTCGTTACAGTACCACGTTTTCTGATGAAACGGTTTTAAAAGATTTGAGTGATGTACCGTATTTTTATATCATTTTAAGTGAAGCTTTCTGCCATCAAAAAGGAATATCCTCTCTTTTTTAACATTGAGTACTCAATAACTTGTTACTCGTAAAAAGAAGGTGAAAGCAAGAATTAAAATGCAGTAAAAGGATAACAGCTTTCAGTTTAAAAAATTTACTAACCCTTTATGATTTAGAAATTCAGTTTGAAGTGTGATAATTCATAAAGAGTTGGAAATTAAAGAGGTTAACACTTAGCCGACCGAATGGGGAGATCTCCCATATTTTCCTTGACAAAGCAGTGCCATTGATTCTATTTACTTTTGTCATTAGTTGGTCCTAAGCCGATGTTGAATTTATTAAAAATTGTATTTTAGAAAATTTATCAACAGTACTAGTTCAAGACTAACTAATAACAAAAGCAAATAGAATCGATTGCAGCGCTCTGTTGAGGACAAAATGGGAGAT
This sequence comes from Tetrapedia diversipes, assembly GCA_033822845.1. NCBI lineage: Eukaryota > Metazoa > Arthropoda > Insecta > Hymenoptera > Apidae > Tetrapedia > Tetrapedia diversipes. The sequence continues at coordinate 643,070 of JAOPTO010001297.1, forward strand.
CTCCCCATTCGGTCGGCTAAGTGTTAAGATCTTCGTTCTCGAAGTATGTGGGTGTATTATAATCTACACGGAAAACGTTAATAAATTTTTATCTCCGCTTCAGAACACGTCAATGAGCGTACTTTCAAAGTTCAACAAATTCACACACTTACAGATTCAGTAGTAAAATTTTAAATAGCTCAAACATGCTGTACACGTATCGGTGATAAGGAAGAATAGAATTTTGCTCACAATAGAAGTCGACAAAAATTTGTTACATCGTAGGTTCAATAACGATCCAAGAACATAACATTTGACGAATAGGTGCAATCTTAAAATCGGGCGAGCAAAATATCTGGCGTGTGTACGGATTGGGATCGAAATTAAGTGCGGTCGTGCGGGTCAATATTCTCTGGGAACGTACAGATCACGAGTTCGCATGTGCGCATCGCGTGGGAGGAACATATTGTCGGGATTGAAAAATAATAATTGAATTTTCTGCCGACTGACGTGAAAACCGCTTTAAATCCTTTCTAGTACGGGGCAAATTGGAGACCTACAGATTGCCGGCGCTGGCGCCACCGTAAAACGAGCCAGCATCGAAATGAAGAGCACGCTTAGCTTTTCATCGCGTATAAGCGCGTAAATTATTCTTACTTTTGTAGTTTAAATCTAACTATTCTAGGCGGAAATCAATTTTAAGTATAAGTATAAATTGGAAATTTAGAATAAAATTTTGTTAACCTTGCAACGGTTTTACTTAAGGTTTGTAATTTAAAATTTATAGCGGATACAAAACATACTTGTACGTATCCGTTCATTTTAGTTTCGTATTTCCAGTCAAATTCAATATTTGACTTTTATATATTTGATATAATTTATATAATACTATTTTATATAATATTTTTATACACCAATACCTCGGTTTGCGTCGTTTCGTTTTGCGTTTTTTTCGATGTTGCGTCGCTGCTCAATTAGTACTAATTTTCATTGCGCGTCGTTAGGTTTTCGAGGTTGCGTTGTTTTGGATTCGAGTCTTGAATTTTTTTCTTCTTTTCTAACAGATGGCTCTACTTTTGTTTCTAATTGCGCCATGCCAAAAAAATTCGATAATTCCTCTTCTAATTGAAAATCAACGTAATTTTAATACAGTTTCATTTTCACTTTGTTTTGCTAATTTTAGAGTTCAGTTTCAATCTTCGATCTTTACATGTTTTCCTATAGAAAATCTTAATTCATTTTGCGTCGTGTTTTTTTGGGACGTAACCCCGACGCAAAGTGGGGTATTGGTGTATAGTTAAATGTGTATAATGATTTAAAAGTACTGTTAAAAAATTGACTATATTCGATCTTTATTGATTTATAAATATGTACGTGTAACGATGAAAATACAATAGTGGTGTACGAATACTTTCCGTAGCCACTGTGCATTTCGGTAAAATTGAATATGAAGACACGCGGGGCATGAACGCGCTCAATTATCTTCAGGCTTTATGCTCGTATTAATAAGCAGCGTTATTCTTAGTTACTCTTTAAATAAATTCGCTTCTTTATCTAAATTAATTCATTCAAATTTATTTCCGAGTGAAAAAGAGAATACCTTCTTTCGCTGCTTTGGTTTCACCCGGCGAACGAATTAAAGCGTAGAGGTGCTTAAAGGCTTTTAAAAAAATTGCAAGCGAGCCGTATCATGGCGGGATTCATTTTTTAAATTGCAAAATAGCGCGGGATTGAGCGCGGAGATAGAAGAAAGCGCGCGCCACAATCCTTCAAAACGCACCGTCAAGAGCGTAAGCAGAGTACGCCGGCGTAAATTTTCGAGCTAATTATATTCGGATTTAAATTTCAATCCTCTTTCGGACATTTTAAACCCGCTTCTTTTTATTCCGGAAACATTTACATACCAAGGTGAAAGATGCGAACGATAATTCGTTCGAAACGCAGAAAGACATTCGTCGAACGATCCGAAATTCGGTTTTGGAACAAGAATTTATAATCGTTTACGTTCGAACGAAATTAAAGTAGGTGGGAGATGTTAACCCTTTGAGCTTGAGAGGCGACTACTGTCGGTCGATTTGTGAAACGATAGTTTCCCAAATTTTTGTTAGTTTGTTTGTTAATTAGACTCGGAGGTTAAACGGTCATACATGTAAATTTTAGTTTACGACTTAACTAAACTAAATTAAGTTTAATATAAGAGAATTTTAGTAAATATTTCGCGTTTAAAAATTTGTGAAATTAATTTTTTCAAACGGCTAACTGTCACCTCTCGAGTGCAACTAATTGTTGAAAACAACGAAACGAAATCAGTTATCCCGGATGCGTAGAAATTAATGATATACAGCACTAGTTGCAAACCGCCGACTCGATTAAATTACGCGCGCGTGGTTTATGATATACGACCTCGTTTTGGTCGAAGTTCATGTTAATGACTTCGCGGGTTATCTTTTTGAATGATAAATTGGAACATTGTTGTGAATAATAGAATAATAAAATGTGAGAAAATAATAAAAAGGAACTGTATGTAAATGTAACCTTGTACTATTATGTTACGCAATACTTTATCGAGTTATTCCTAGTTTTCTGTAATTCGATATCATATTATTTAAAAAATTTCACCCCTTTTATCATGCAATTTTAAACCAAATAACCTTTACACTTACACTGTTGATGTGTTGAAGTATCGAGTATCGAGGAGCGTCGAAAACAGAATTAAGAAACAAAATTAAGCCCAATTTATCGTTACGTTTCTTCAGCATTAAAATCTCGAGGACCTCATTGTCGTTACACAATAGCGTGATAGTGTCTGTGGAAAGGAGGTTAGCAACGAGAGGGTATCGCGGAATTCCATTCGCTCGTTTATAACTGGTCTCCGTGAGCTAACAGTACGTGTATCCGAATCCCCGTCAGTTTATCATCATTCCTAAGCCTGCAAGTAATTACAGGAGACTACGGGTATATGTTCAAATTCTGGCGGAGTACTGCTTTCCTCCATTCAGGCCTGCGATAATTAAGTGACTCGCGCTTTCAGCGACCCACGTTTGATAGGGTTTGCAACAATGCTCACGTAAGACCAGCAGGAATATTAATTCCGTTGTTGTAAGAGCGGTCTCGTGTCTGTATACGATGTTCGGTTAACAGCTGAGGATCGGATTAATTGTTAAGAGAGATACAAGTGGCTCACGGAGTTATGTGTATTAGACAACAAGCTATACGAAATAATTAATTACATCTTTTTCTGTAGGAAACGAGAATACTTTGAGAAGATTAATTATATTTGGGGAATTTCAATGTTTATTAATTATGTTTTTCTCTTACGAGTCAGAATTTGCTTAAAACTGTTGTATAGTAGGATTTTGCTGATCCAATAATCCTTTCGTATGTATAAGTAAAGACTTACTGGATTTGAGCAAGTTAACGATTTTGATAATTACTATACGTGTTACATTTTTAATTATATTGGGTTTGAATTAAATAGTAATGCGAGATTAGTTTAAAGGTATCAGTAATGTAATTACTTTTACGATTATTTTTACGTTTTAAGTTATTCAAAGGATTTAATAAGAAGTGAAAATTATCACATTGGTTGAGAACTTTGAAAAGAATTGAACATCATAAATAGCAAGTAACTTGGCAGGTTTAATTAAATAAATTGCTCATTCAACCAAATGGAGGGCACTGACAGCCTTTATTGCGCCAATTCCAAAACAGCATCGTTTACCTCTTCATCACCGAATACCATCGAACGTCCATGCGATTCACCGTCAGAACAGACGAATTATCAATTTTCATAAATACATCCCCCTCGACCAGTTGTCGCTTCTGCCTCGTTCAATGGCCGGCGATTAATCACGATCCTCTGTCACTCGCACACGTTTAAAATGATCGCGTAAAGCGCGTTAGAATGGAATTCATTGAATCCGCGATCGGCTCGTCAAGGGGGAGATAGAAATGTCCATCCTGCCAATGGACGAAATTGCCAATTTTATACATCGTTCTCTCAAAAATTGTAAAAGTCCCCGGCCAATTAATTTGTGAGTTCGATCTACATAAGAACAAAGCGTCTTGCAAACAAATTTCGTTAGGTCCACGAAAAAAGTTTTCGTTCTTTGTAAATTGACAGCACTAAGTCCACGTTTAATTCTTAATACAAATTTCCTTAAATTAATTGTACAAAGAATGCAAAAATATATTAGTTAAAAGCAATATGAAATATTTAAAAAATTATTAATTAAATACAGTGAAACGTAGGTTTGCATCATTTGCGAAAGAAAATTGGAAACCATTGCAAAGATCCAGCACGTTAAATTTTACATACAGAGTAACCTCTTGTTCGTTGTTCACATTTTTCTCTAAAAAGCTGACATTTTTGCCTAAATATCCTTCCGTTTTCGCTTAACGATCTTGCTGTGCTTCGACTTGTCGCGTTTTTTTACCTGTTCCTTTCACGGCTTTATCCGTAGCCCTGTCTCGACAATTCTAGAGGCGATGAGAGGGGTTGTGTCTAACAGCGCGACGAAAGAACCATTCTCGGAAGGCGGGATAGTTTGGACCAGACCAATCGAGCGTCGCCCATTCGTCACGGCGACTTCTGTAGTAAAGAAGACCCGACGAAAAAACGTCGCATAAACGACCCGTTGCCCTGTTCTCTCCAGAGTAGTGACGTTTGTATCCCAGTAGGAGCCTGCCCCTCTGAATGGACGAAAGAGGGTACCCTTTTGCCGAGAGTAAGAGATTAAGCAAAGCAAAAACCAATTTTTCATACTCTTAACACGATAACGATTGGTGGACTGGGAATTTGTATGCACTTATTAATGAGAAATTTAAACGTGCAAAAGTTACTGAATGCAGAAACATACAAAGCATTTAAATTAACATTTAATGTCTTTAACCCTTTGACTGCTATGAGCGCGTTTATGCGTCTGACGAAAGCTAGTCGTGTGAACCATGGGCACGTACACGCGTCTCTGGCGAAAGTTACACGTGTGGATTATGGACGTATATATGTGTTTGTCAATTTTCCAAGCTCCCATTTAGAGCAACACAATTGCTAATAGAGCGCCGTCCACAAAGAGCACTTTGAGTACGAGTATTTAGCAATCAAACGGTTAATTATGCTTACAGAAATTTGAAATCGCATAAATCTTCACAGTGTAGAAATTAGTGCTGAGAAAACAAAGCACTTGAAGTTTTAACAAAAATTTGTTTACCATAATCCTTAACAACTTTTACCTCGCTATATTTCTTTTACTAATTATGTACCTAGGATGTTCAATCAGAAGCAACGCTTTTTTTTTAGTTATGAAATACCCTAGGCAAAAATTCTACGATTTTTCTCGATTTTTAACAACTTTTACCTCGCTATATTTCTTTCGCTAATTATACTCCTAGGATGTCCAATCAGAAGCAACGCTTTTTTTAGTTATGAAATACCCTAGGCAAAAATTCTACGATTTTTCTCAGTTTTTAACAACTTTTACCTTGCTATATTTCTTTCGCTAATTATACTCCTAGGATGTTCAATCAGAAGCAACGCTTTTTTCTTGAGCTACGAAATACCCTAAGCAAAAATTCTACGATTTTTCTCAGTTTTTAACAGCGTTTACCTCGCTATATTTCTTTCGCTAATTATACTCCTAGGATGTTCCTAGGATGTTCAATCAGAAGCAACGCTTTTTTCTTGAGCTACGAAATACCCTAGGCGAAAATTCTACTTTGATCGGTTCGCAGTGGTACCTATCGCGCCTCGATCGTATCGAGGAAACGGTCTCCTTCCTCCGCGCACAATTTCTCAAGCAACGGGGGAATGTAAGCTCGAGATTCTTCTTAAATTTCACGCTACAACTCCGGTGGATAGATTTTAATGGACTTTGCACGCAGAACACGTAGTCACTTTGCGCCAGCAGGCTGCTCATGCCGCACATTGTCTACGTTTCCCCGCTGTTGTACGGTTTGTGTGCACGTGTTTGAACATCACGTACGCGAGCAGGGTCGCGTATGTTCGTGGATCGATCGTGTTCAACAAACCGGTTGATGGCGATTAGAAAACCGAAAAAGGTCCGATTTGAACGATCGATAAATTGTACGAGGTCTGCTTCTTTTAATGTTTAGCAAATAATTCAGAGTAATTCACACAGAAGTTCTATTTCAGTCGAATAAACGTTATAATAAAGGAGAGTAAATGCTTCATTTAGAGCTACGAACTTCAGCTTCATCTCTATGAATCTTTTCTTTTTATTCGTGCTAACCTTCTTTCATATTCTGTATTTAATGTATCTTGTTTTACTATGTCATTAGCAAGTATCGAAATGTTTTTCGCAAAATTCAATTCTGGTCATTTTCGACCCAGACACGCTTTCTTTTTGTTAAGAAATCGTGCAAATTAGGGAAAGAAAATAATGAAGCTGTCGTCCTTAGCAACAAATTTAAGGTACAGTCCTTCCTTTCGTAGTTTTTAGTGGAAAAATAGGCAGATCTTCTCAGGATAGTGTGAAAAGAGTATAACGAGTTGATGAAGTTGATAAAGAAAACTCATCATCAGTATTTTATGCAATACTAATAATAAATTGAATACATATTCTATTTTATTATCATTTCAGATAAATGTATATGCGTTTATAGTATACAACTGAAAATTGTTGTTCAAAGACTTAGATCTTGGAAACAGAGCGCAAACGAATTCGTGATGATTTATACGCTTTACTCTTTCTTACCCGAAAAAACCGCAGGAAATCTTTCTACGTAACGTATTTTCTTATGGGTTAATCTCGCAGCTTAATCTTCCCCTTTCCGTTCCTTTTCTTTCCGTTCGTTAATCCCATTACGAAAGCCATTTCCCGTAAAAACGACGTACAGCCGGCCCTTCTAAATATATTCTGCTCAACACGTCCAATCATATTTTCGCGAAATTTTTTAAATACCTATTACATCTGCGCTTGAACAATTTCTTTCCTTTTCGAGTAATTCTGCTGCTGAATTTATGTAATTCGATTTCACACGGGTGTACTTTAATATGATAGAAAAATTGGAAAACTTTTAAATTCTCACGTACAAATACAATATCTCAAGGAACTTATTAATACTCTCCTTTATTACAACTGAAAATTATTCGACTGAAATAGAAATTTTGTGTCAATTACTTTAAATTATCTGCTAAAGTTGCTGCAATTCGTTTAGAAGTTTATATGACATAAAAGGAACGTTTCCCCCAAAAAAATTATCAAAAATAATAGATGACAATCAACGTTTAACAACACTTTCAAATACATAAATTTTCATTCGTATCTCGAGTATAATACACTCGTATTCCTACCACGACCGGTCAAATGACCGTTTTTAAAATTTCGATTAGAATTTCATATATACAACGTAATTGAATCGCCTTTAAACTTTAGACTTTCCCTCAAATATATGATATAATATCTTTCATTGTTTATTTTCTGAGAAAAGTTTGTAGCCTGCCTTACGTGTAAATGTCACGGTAGGAATAGGTGTACGTGAAGTGTCGATAGGAATAGTGTTAAAAGGTGGCTAATTTGTCACATGAACGACGATGATCAAACTGTCTTCGTATCTTACCGTGAAATGAATCGGCCCGCCAGAAGGACGTCAATATTTGATCGGCCGTAACAGGATTCACTTAACCTAGAATCCAACGTTTCCCGGTTCAGCGCGATTCGATTTCCTAAATGAATCACGCGACACTGTCCCAGATTCATTATCAATTTACTCACGCCCGCACAAATTAAGGCAATAGCCATGATACGTCGTGGTCAGAGGGCGCGTGCATGCGATTCGAAACGCTGTTGCTCGCCGCCCCGTTTACTCGATTCCGGTGATCAACGTTGCCCGCAAATTACAACGTTTTAATTGCACGGCTCGCCAAACACGTGGACCCACCTCCCCCCCTCGCAACGGAACCGTTCGATCTGATTCTAAAATTGCGTCAAATAACAGAACAGGCGTTAAGCGTCTCGCGTCGTTTGTACACAGCGGCTGTTTATGCGCTTGATTGCCGTGATCGTTAACTAATGAGCTTTTATTGTTCGACCCAACCGCGTTTCACGGGTGCGAGCACGATTAAAAGGTTCAACGTGTTTCACGCGCGACCACGAAATCGTATCTCCAACGAAGACCTGGGGGTGAATAACGTCGGGCGTATTAAAATTAAAATAAAACTCAAGAGTAAGACAACACGTCTGACCCCTTCGACGTTACATTTATTTCTGTTCCTTTTTCTTTTTTTATAATATCAACCGTCTCTTCGTTACCACCTCTGGCTGAAATTTGCCGCCTTTATTCAAAGTTT
>JAOPTO010001297.1:651560-784572 GCA_033822845.1 Tetrapedia diversipes
CAAAGTTTAGCCAGAGGTGGTAACGAGAAGACGATTGATGTTATAAAAAAAAGAACAGGAATAAATGTAACGTTGAAGGGGTCGGACGTGGTGTTTTATTCCTCCCATTTTATCATAATTTTAATACGCGCGCTCCGTTTTCGGCGGCGAACGAGCCTGATTATTTTTCGATAATTAATGTGACGCATGCTGAACCAGCGACGTTTCAGTGAGGAAGCGAACGAGGAAGTTTGGTAAATAGCTGCAAACGACATTGTGGCTTATTCGGGTCGAAAGTTTAGTTAGATTGTTTCGAATTAGTTAAATTAGCCGGGACGCGATTAATGGCTATGAGAGGGATAATTACAAGTTACTATTTATATCAGTTTAACGTTCCTACGAATCAATTTAAAGTAAGCTCTCGTGATATCGTGAGAAACCGCCTATAATTATGGTTTATGTCAATATTTGTCGTGAAAAAGATCTTTGATAAATTGACGCAGTTTTGAGAATATATTTGAATAGTTTTAAAAATCTAAAAAAATCTTAAGGTAACGTTTGTTACTCACATCTTCGTTACAAACACATCGATTATGAACAATAACGAAGTGTAATTTCAAACAGTTTTCTCTGGTCAAAAAGAGCAGAGTTGAATTAGATGTTATACCGTGTAGAGCAGTGTTTCCCACCATTTTTTGTGTCATGCCCCACATTAACCTTTCTAAAGTTTTTATGCCCCTCCACCCCTATGTAACATACATAATTTTTAACATTAAAAAATTGATTTGTTCGCTTAAGAAACATAAATGATAGGTTCTAGAAAGAAATCACTATGAAATTATTAACAAAACACAGTAAGTAAAATTTCGAAACATACATAGAGTCCATTTTCGAATTGTCCCCCTGTGGGACGTGGGGTCCACGTTGGGAAACACCGGTGTAGTCGTGCAAAGAGTAAAATTTGTACATAATATTGTAACTATATTCCTGTAATCAATAAATATTATTATCATTATTACTGTAACACTACAATATGTAAGAGAAACCAAATAATCAGGGGTGACGATGGCCAAAGTGGTCATTAGGGCCCCCATAAACCAGAGGTCCCCAATAAGGGTTGGGACCGAGTACGCGCGAGGCTCGGTCACGGCCGCTTACACTTTCCAGGCCCGCACCAACGGCGGGTTTGTTTTTCGGGAAAGTGCAAAGTGGGGGATGCGCCCATAAAAGCATGAGGAAAAGGGCATAGTTAGTTTTTAGTAAGATAGCAACCGTATTGTACGAACGAAAGACGATTTTGTAAAAGAAATAAAGTAAACCCCTCACAAATAGGTATATTAATTTATTCCTTCAAAAATTGTTAAACGTTCCCAATCTGGTACACGAGAGAGACGATGAACATGATGCAACGCCAACCCATCGGGAAGACAATGAAAACGAACAAAATAACAGAGAGGAAAATCGGGTACATATGTACGCGTGTACATAACAATACAATAAGAAGACTAATGCGCGAAAGGAACACGAAAACTACGGGCGGGAATTTAACGTTACGAAAGTCTGTCGCCGTAATTCCTGCCCCGTTGACGTTTATTACTTTCCCAGGTATTAAACGAATAATACAAATAACCAGCCGGTAAACGCGTTTCGATTCGAACAATGCGGACGGCGATGCGCAACGAACAATGATAGCCGGGGAAACAGAACGAACTAAAATTTCATGCAGATATTTGCCCGAGTAATTTGAGAGTTTAATCGAACGACGCGATTCGTTTTGCTGAAGTTATCGCGGTCGGGTAATGCGGCCGCAAAAATTTCGTGTATAAATGTTAAAAGACGAAAATTCGTCCGTTCAGGGTTCTCGATTCGCGTAACAATAACCGCGAACGTGTTCGAACTATCGAACGGAACCGGAAACAAATACCTATCGGACGTTGAAAGACCGACTTGGTCGTCGTTCGAATTTAAATTGAAATATCGAAATAATTAATACTTAATCCGTTTGACGTTGAAACTGATACATAACTATTTGGAGATAAATAATTGCATAAATTCGGCCGAATTTGAATATTGAAATTAATATTTAGTTTGATAAGTAGTATGAAATTTATTATCGTGTATAATATATTTCGAGTTTAATACTTGGACTCAATCGATTTAATTTAATTATACGCGTACTTGTTTCTTTTCAATTCAACCTTCGATTTAAGTTACAGATTTAAGTTATTTATTAATTCAAGGCAACGATTATTTTAGAACCTTCTTATTACACCAATTCATTATCAATTTTATAATTATAGACAATAATTCCTAACTCCCTGATCAATATTTCAATTTTCAACCTACCCTTAATTAAACTATCTGCAGTTTGAATATTTCGCGAATATTTCCGTGAAACCTGTCTGTCAAGTTTCGATAATTCAAAATAAAAAGTAACACGTAATACTTCCACGTTCTCCTCGCTTTCGATTCATTCGTCTCCGAAGCCACCATCTTTTCATCCTTTGGACTCAGAATTATTTTTTCAATATTATTGTCAATAACATCCTACTATTTTTGGAGCTTTATTTGAAATTTATTTCAAAGGACAATTCCTTCAGTGGTACTTATTTATTTTATTAATTACATATATTAAACACAGCTCTCAAGCTTTGTTGTAACTTAAAATCTGTTTAATTTCGTTAATTATTTAGTCTTAACCTTTTTTTCCGCTACTGTATTTAAAATCGCACTTAAAAAATGTCGAGTGAAGATTCGACATAGGAGTTGATATTGTGATAAAAACTGACGTCGAGTCACACTTGACAAATCTCAAGATGTTCGATCGCGTTCACAGTGTAACAATGAAACGATAGAAAACAGTAACAAAAGCCACGGAGTCTGTCGCGTTATCCTTGGTTTAATACTTTCAGCAACAGCCAGAGCCTGTCTGTTGCCTAACAGCGTTTCGATGCGCCTTCCGAAACTTCATTTTACGCAGCCGCAACTTCATAACCGCACTGTCACGAGCAAGACAGTGGATTCGAAGCAGTTTCACGGGGAATTACCCCTTTCCTGGTGAAGGGGAACGAGGAGAAGGGTCGACGACACGGCTCAAAGAGCGGACGTTAAAAAGAGTCTGTTGACGTCGTTCGAGAGATTTGCCGGTAGTTTACGCGGAACGATGTTTCACCGGTTTCCCTTCGACCGGGGTAACCAAACGGTCGCTCAATTAATCCCGTTCGGCGACAGCGAACAGCCGGTATCGAAAAGACACCGGGACCTTTTGGTATTTTAACCCTGTGATCTCATTAAGGTTAAACGACCCGCTTTAAACGACCGAACTTTTTGCTCGCGATCCCCTTCCGGGATCCGGGATAAGTAGCGCGGCCAGATTGAAACGTTGGCCACGCATAGAAACGACTTTCATTAGTCTCGTGCTCTCGCCACCGCAGTGTGTGCGAAAAGAGTGCAGAAATGCAACGGAATCTTTTAGAACGATGTATACATGTAGGAATGTGATCGAACGGATGTTGAGTTTAGGAAAATCTGAAGAGTTAGACGATAGTTGTGTGAACGTAGAATGTTTGGACTCGAGTGTTTTTAAGGCGTGAAAGATGGCCAGTTAAGAAAATTGAGCGACTGAGGAATTTTAGGTGAATGTGACCGATTACGATGGAGTGAGAAAGATTTAGAATTAGAAAGAAAGGAAATGAATGTTTGGAAGAATATAGGACGGGGAAAATGCGAGCGCGTGGCAAAAAGGTTTCGGCTGTGAACGTAGAAAGAGTGTGATTCTGAACGTAGTAGTTGCTAAGTTGTAAAGTCGTTTCTGTTGTTATCATTAAACTATTTTAAATATGCATTTATTAATATTATAAGTACTTCACTTTTATTTTATTCACACCTGAGTCCCATTTCTCGTTCTACTAAAGTTGTTAAAGTAGAAATTGTCCTATATACATGTTAGCGACCGCATATTTTTGGGTGGTAGCCGGAAATGTTTAGGCAGTAACTTTGGCTAGTGAACGATTTATGACTGGGCATTTGGTGTGTCTGGTTAGAAAGTACGTTAGAAGGTATGAACGAAACCCCAAGGCGCCATTTGACGACTAGTGTCCCGAGGACACGTAGCCATCGGGCGTCGAGGGATGTGTTGTTTATAGTAGGCGTGGGAAACCTGACGTTGCGTCGCCTAGAAAATACGACCTTTGTCCTAAAGGTTCTGGCCACCGAGTGAGGAAGGCTATGCAGCCTTCTGGAAAGAGAACTGTGGTTAACAGCACAGAACTTATCCCAGAACCTGAAACTGAAAAAGGCAATTTAACAGATTCTAACAAACACAAGTAACGTTCAACGAATATAAATATCTGCTGTCTGAATTATAGATATTGTAGGTGGAGTGTGGAATGAAATGGAAGACGAATTACTTCTAGAATTATTATGGTTACAGAGTTTACACTTAGAATGGTCACAGTCGAGTGAGAGCTCCGCGAACGGACATAACGTGTATTTACAAGATATACACAAAAAAGCGCAACATAACATGAACAGAACCTGAACCTAACCCGTCGTTCTTAAAATTATTATCTAGTGACAATAAGTGTCGTGATTAGCATACTTTAATAACAGAAATAGCGAGAATAACGTCAACGTTTGACTAGTATCGTAAAATGTTCACGACGATGCTTCTTTGAAAACATCGAAATTCCTTCTGAAATTGATGCAATTACTGTTTTTCTTCAAAACTAGCAAATTTAACCCGATTGCCTGTAGTCAGAGATCAACTTCAACAATTATTCTAATTTTGTCAGTTCCATGATATTTTCGGTTTGTGATCATGTTTCGTATTACGAATGATTCCCAGGATCATCTAATAGAATTGCAACAGAACGTTTTGTAGATATATTTCGACCGGATTAACGAGCGTTCCAAGCGACGAACGTTTCAGAAAAACGTCGCTTGCACTCGCTGCTCGAATTCTTTCGCGTTCGCCTAAACAGAGATTAACTTTCGAATTGCTGAACACCCTATTCAGGGCGACAATAACAGACGAGAGCTTTCCTTAAGTTTCATTAACTTTGTACGTCGTCCCGGGATATTCACCGGCGGAAGTCGTAATGACGTAGCAAGTTGTTTACGAGACTGGCGGAAGAGACGGACAAACGGACGTGTCGGGGCAAAGTTTCGTTCAGACGTCGCTGACGCCGCTGCGAGGAGAAGATTTACCTTTAACTCCCGCGAAAAAGTTTACGAGTTTAAGTACTTTCGGTATCAGATGTCTCTCAGGTATCGTAGAATACGTAGCAAACGGAAACAGTCGCGCGAAACGGTGGCCAACAGTTGTTCCGATGGGATTATGAAAGAAAATTATCGCTACTCCTGTGTAACGCCGGGAACAACTTTCTAGTGGTGCTTGTGTTTGTCGTCGCTTCGTTTCAGTCACTTTTTCTGGAGGAGATTAAGTATTCCATAGAAAGCGAGCCGTTTCGCTGAAGTAATTAAGAATTGAATTAAACGCAGTACACTTCTTGCGGTTCCGTCAAGCAGCCTATTTGGATTTTTAAAATGCTGTAAAAATATATGAAAGAGGGTGTGTAAAAAAGGAAATGTTTTCGTTCGTGTAGCTTTACTTCTTGTTTTATTATGTGTACAACTTTAGATATTTGAAATGCAAAATTTTGAAACACGAAAATCTGTAATATTGAGCTAATTTCGATTTGAATAGTATTACAATTTTCTGTAAATCAATAAGTCTTTTTCATAAGAAAAAAAGAGGTTACTTAACACCAAGGAATAAAACTTTTAAATAACAATTGTATAAAATATTTCCAAGAATACCGAATTATTGCGAAAATTTCCTGAGTTCTCTTCTTTCAATGATCTCCTCCTTAAAAATTATATTATTCATGGTTTATTATACAAAAGAAAATATTCTCGCGGTGATAATAGAACCGTCGCAATGATAAAATTCAGACCATACGTTTAGGCGACGAAATCAAATAGCGTCGTAGAGGCGAATGATCATGAAATCGTGCTCGCTAACCTAGATTCCGTGGAATCTGTAAAATACGCCATAAATGTAGCTTTTAATCGCGGCGGTGATTTATTGCAGCCAAATAAAAATAGTTAAATGGATTAGTTCGATATCGCTTCATTTTTTACGAAGTACTGAAATTGTAAATACTTGACAGATGAATAATTACCAATGATTGCTACTATATATATATTATTGAATAATTATTATAAAATATAAGATCAAAAGATATATTGGAAATCTAATTTGATAATATTCATCAGAAACGTTCTCTCCCCGCCGCAATTCGTGATAGACACCGTGTACAACGAAAAACAATACCGACAATTTTCTTTCTGAATACTGGTGCATTTGACCTTTAAAAAACTGGGTCGCGTACGAACCATTGTTTCCACAAATTTGCTCTCAGCATACTAATAAGCGATCTCAGCCTTATAACAGCCAGCGCACCGCGAGGCCAAAAAATTGTCCCGTCAAAGTTCAAGGGTTACGAGTAAAACGATTTAATTTTCAGAACGCAAACGCTTTGATTGTTTAATTTTGACAAAAATTTTTGCCATCCTGAACAAAAAGTTCTCTTTTCATCCCTCGTATAAATTCTGAATTGTCTCTAAACTTACATCCTAGCCATCCAAACTTCTTTGGTCTTACTTAATGAAGCACGTTGGGATTTTTAGAGAATTTTCAATGAACTTCAATCTTACACTAATCTTTGCAGCTTCGAGCCTGCAAGTAACCCCGGCACAATTAATTCATTGCGTGCAATCGTTTCAGTGAAAGTTCTTCAAGTGTACCTTCACCTTCTGATATTGCAATGCATACATTCTCAAGGTAAATAATAAATAAATAAGTATCAAGGTTAGAGTCCACTTGAAACTATTTGTTTCTTTTCCTCAAAATACAAGGTTTTAGAACTTTTGCAGTTGAATTCACAGTTGACCACAATATTCTTGATTCTTTCACTGGTATTTGACAATTTTTATTATCAAACAGAAGACGGTTGAACACGGTTTGATTATTTTACAAGGTTTCACCAGGTATGATTGAAGACTGGTGCACAATTGGTTGCTCGACGAAGCTGTTATTAAATTTCGACGGGATTACGAAGGTCGGCGGAAATTTTGGTTAACGAGGGGGGGATAGATGCGGGAGATATTTTTCCCCTAGGCGACCGTCAAGAAACCGCCTTCGCAATTTTCCCGTTAATTGCCGAATTTCGGGGAGATCGAGGTAAATGAATTACCGCGCTCCCCTGTGACCTTCTGTAATCTTTATTCTTATGAGCGACAACGTACGATTACAACGTTGTTTATTGACAAATATATTCAAATCTCGGAGAACCAAATAACAGAGACGTTCAATTTCAAAGAAACGAGACGAAACTTTGATTATAGCGAAACTACTGTCGTGTTCTTGCTAAATAAAATCTTGGTAGTTACTTAGACACTTGGTATAGATTAGAATTCAATAAACTAATGTCACTTGAAGTCAAATAAAACACCAATTCGATTAAATAGTTTCACAACGTATTCGTTTGAAATTGTAACGTCGAAAACAATCACTTAGACCAATGCATTCCTCATTAAATTATACTAACCAAAGTCATTGTTAGAAATTGAATACAGAAATACTACGAAGCAAAAATTAATTTTCTCTTAACGTACTTTCTCAAGGGCTTCTTCCAATAACTCGAGCCACATTTGGCATTTTAAAAAGTACGAAAACATTAAGAAACAGAACAAAGGGGCTGAAGGACCCGGACGGGATTGTAGGAATTTCGACCACTGCGTTTTGCTAGTCTCATGACAAAACTCGCAAGCTTTGGTCACAGTTACCCTTCCTCGTGTTACATAATATAATAAATCAAAGTATTGAAAGTAATACCGTATTTTATTTAGCAATAAGAACCCCATTTCCAGTAGTCATCAATAAAAATCGAATAAGGCAACAAAAATAAAAGAATTACAAAGTAGAACAGTAAAAATCTTTTTCGATAATATACAGAAACAAAAAGAAACGATAACCGCTGAAATATAAATATTGTAAAGTGATCGTACGCAGGAAATATATTTCCAGTTACAATTTCGAGGGTCGCAAGGTCTACGAGACAGAGTTCACCATGACATTCGCAGAGAAGAAAAGTCGACCGGAAGTCCCTCGAACCACCGCGATAACCATCCCCCACTCCCCGGCGTATCGCGTCCCTCCTTCTTCGGCTCAAGCCCCGTTTGATTAAAACTTCCCGGTTACGGGGGAGAAATTACGTTTTAATTATACATGGTTAATCAGCGAGCGTACTTCACGCCTCGGCACACACATTCCGGGGTCGGTTTGCTGTTTATCGTTTAATGGCCGCGCATAATCTACGAAATAGGGGACGCGCCGAATTTTCTAACCCTCTGTCGTTACTGAAAACGTGTCCGTGGAGACCAACATTTCGCCAGTTACATCTTTTCATTGCTTTACTCGAATGCGTACCGAAATTCAGAAAAGAAACTGCTCTTCTTTTCAGAAGAACAGCTAATTTCAAATTCTCGCGATTCACCAATAATACGTCTTTCTACCAAAATGTGCAGCAATCTTTAAAATGTATAAAATGCATTCCTTGCTATTCAGAGACAGATTTCAGTTGTTGCCGCCCTAGGCTATTATATTTTCACCTCTCCACAATAAAAAGAAAAAGTCAAAAGTGAAACATTATGATCGAAATCATTCTTTCTCAAAAATTTATTCATCTCCCTAACAATTCTTCAACGTGCAAGCAAATTTTCCACAAATTCACCTCCCTCTAAAACCTTCTTCCCTAGGCTACATCCTACTCAGCCTGCACCTAAATCCGCCACAGCGCCTATCGCTCTATTCTAAACAACTAAAAATTAACATGCGCGTTTCGCTCGTTAAAGCTCGCGCTTCGCTCGCAAACAAAGGTGACCGAATACCTTCGTGAGCCGCTGTACATAGTGATTCCGGGCGTCGTCGGAAAAAAAGCACATTTTTCACGAGCTGTACGACCCGTCGCTTTCCTCCTCCCCTTCGCCCCTCGTTTCTGTTCTTCTTCTTGTGTCGCGGCGTGCCGCCCATTCGCCGCTGACGGGTTCGTCTCGGATGATGGATCGCGCGAAGTGGATCCGTGACGTTCTCCACGCATTACCACGGACCCGTGTGCATTTTTCTTGCCGCTCTGTCAAGGTCTTTGTTCCCTGATCCGACCGCGAATCACGGCCAATGAAATATCATCGTCGCCTCCACGGGCGGCTATAGTAATCAGTGAACCATGGCGGTGGGGGGGGGGCTGGTGGGAGGGGGTGATAAACCCCCGCGCGACGCGACGTGACGGCGATCGAACAGGCGAAATTGAATATCGATCGAGTTAGCGGAGGGATCAAGCGGTTCCTTCGCGCGAAACGTTATACGTCAGGCTGCTTTGATAACACGGTTTACGATAAGCCAGCCGGCGAACACCGATTTTCCTATCTGTCGTCTAATCTCCGTCTAACTAATCTCTTTGGTTATCGACTTCCATTATGCTTCGCTGGATCCCCGATGGATCTCGGCCACCTCGGATTAATCCCGCCGCGAAATCTGTTTCGAGTGGACGACAGGGTGCACCCGTTGCGTTCGAAGAGGTTTTGGAATTCTGTGTGCAGACACGCAGGATGCAGCTCGTTGATGTTAGGAATTGAGTGCAGAAATAGTACGAAGCAAAAATTAACCATAAACCAGCTTTCTCTTAACGTACTTTCTCAAGGGTTTCTTCTAAGAACCCAAAGCCACATCTGGTATTTAAGAAAGCTCGAAAACGTTAAGAAAGGACTCGGACGGGGGAGATGTAGGAATTTCGATCACTGTATTTTGCTAGTTTCATGACAAAACTTGTAAGCTTCGATCACAGTTGCCCTTCCTCGTTCTATATAATAAAGTGTTATAATATCAATCAAAGAATGTATTTCATTTAAGCAGTATAAAACTCCATTTCCAGTGGTTGATGATAAACGTTTGATCGAAGTATATTCGGATACATCTGACCTATGTATGTATGTGTAGAGGTGAACGATTTTAATTTATTTTTAAGGACTAGCTTCATTTAGGAGGGAAAAGTTACGTGTCTTCTAATTAAGGATTTATTATACAATCATGGAAAATAGATATTTGTCGAGTTTACTTCGAAATAGGATTAAATATCTTGGGATTAAGTAGTACGAATAAATGATAAGTGATGCATTTCAGGACTCTGATTAATCGGATTAATTTGGTATAATGTGTGAGTTATTTCAAAATAGAATTCATTAAGGCTTCAGTGTTTAACGGATTGAGATAAAGAAATATTTTGTGATTAAGTAGTATAAGTAAACGATAAACGACTCAACGAATTATTATCGAATTCAACTTCATCGAATTATTATAAAGATTTACAATTTTGATATCCGTTCTATTCGAATTGTTTCTACTAAATTTTACAGCATTCGCGCTTATAAATTCGATATATCTTTGAAGCTCGAAAGTTCGCATTTATTTTTCAGCTTACCCCTTTTCTCTCTTTTTAGAAGGGTACCTCGTATACACAGTTTTGTCCGACCAGAAAATACAATACGTGCAAAGCTGTAGAGAATTGAGCACTGACCTAGAGGAATCAGATTTCGTACAAAATTTTTCATTTCGTCGAAAGTGGAATTCTCCTTTCGCGTGTTACGACACTCTGCGAAATATCATAGTGATCATTCAATTTCGACTTCTATTTTTAATTTAAAAAACGGAACCTTAATTGATAAGATATATCAATAATTTGTGTCTACCTAATGCATAAAAGAATTGATGTTGAAGTTATGCATGAATTTTTGAAGGAACGAAAAATGAACAAATTTTCTGTATGCTCAGTGCATTTATGGAAACCCTTGAATATTGGAGTGTTCCGCACGTGTAGTCAGGTTCATGAAATTTTTCACAAAGCGATGAAATAACTACGAAAAAAGCCAGCGAACCATGTGTCCTATTTTTACTACTGTTACCGAGTTGCACAAATAGTATACAAAAAAAACAAAAACAATTTATTGGTATTGAACGTAAAACTGTTTCAAAGAAGGAAGTTATCTTTATTATATATATAAAGACCGAACATTCTTTCATCAGCTCGTGACATATTATGTAACGCAGATATTCATTAATTTATTTAATTTAATTTATTTCATTTAACATTTATTAACGGAAGAAAACCCTTTATATTACAAAGATTATTATTATACCGATTAAGTAGATTTAATAATTACAGTAGATATATAATGATTTAGTTATTAATACTAATAAATTTGTTTTAAGAACGTTAAAGTTCGTACTTTAATATTTTTACAGGTGTACGTAACAACGTTATTTATAAACATGGACAAATATTTCATTTTTATGAGTAAAACAACAGAATATTTGTGATAAATTATTTGGTAAGGCTTGTTAGAGGCTGTGAAAGCAAGCTGAAGCAAAAACAGTAACTTTGTGCAATATTAAATTTCACACCAACCAAATGGTGCATGAGCATACAACGCTCCCTTTAAATTTAATTATTTAGTAAATAAAAAGCGAGAAAGGGTTTATTTTGTTTTATAACACGCTTTCAGCCGCCTCGTTCCCACTCTTTCCGCGTGCGGTATTTATATATTCAGCGACGCATAAAATTCACAAGAATGTTATTAATATTAACAGTAACACAGATAATACTAACGTTAATAGTAACTGTAACATCGATATTACCTGTACTATTATAATAACGACAATATTAAAGTCAAGCTAATAACTCCAATAATACTAATGACGACAGTATTAACACTAAAACTATCAGAACAATCAAAATGACCAATTGACAATTATTAATAGCAATCTTATAAATTCCCTGTGATAAAGCTTCCAAAATTCACTATGATTTTCTGCAGAAGGCATGAATAAAAATTTGTTTCCTATGTATTCGGTATTTTTTCATATAATTTTTTATTTCAACCCCTCCATGCAAATAAGTGCACTTTAATTGTCGGTAGCTCTAGCGTTAAACGTCGAAGATGAAGCAGATGAAACATTAACGAGCACCATCGTAAAAGAATTAACGCAGCTACTGGATCGAGGTGCACGAAAATTAGTCAACTCGCCGCAGATGCGCCTCCTTATGCAAATCGCGCCAGTTTTTCGTGAAACGCCACCCGTTCGCCCCTTTTCCTTGTTGCGGCCGTAAAAAAAAAAAAAAACAGAACGGACAACGGCGGCAAGCATACGGGAAAATTGTGTATTTCAGAATTGCCGAGGGAAGTCCTCCTCCGGCCCCGAGAAGAATTATGCAGCTGTTATATGTGGCACACGTAAACCAGCGTACACGTGAGGGAAATAAAAAATTCGCCGGGCCAACATGTTTAAAGCGTGCGCCACTCGTGTTCGTGAAACGTTTACTAACGAACCACGGTTCCACCGAACCTGAACACGGTCGCATGTATTCGCTGTTTAGTCCCGGGTAAAGCGTCACTCGCAGATCCACGACAGAAATTTTCGGAGATCCACGGCGGCCCCGTGGTCGTTGTAAATAAGAAACGTGACGCGTGCATTGTTCCTCGGAGAAGTTGGAAAATTCTAGTAACAAGGGATGCTTAAAAGGGTAAAACAGAAAGAATAGTTTCAGAATTGTATTCGATGAACTGTGAGGATCGCAATGAGGGCTGGCGTGTGAATAGATTCAAGCGGACACGTTTAACGCTAGATTTACAGACATTTCTTGTGCATCTATTTCTAATACACATATCCTAAGAAAAATAGGTGTGCATCATACAGAATTTGAAACTCCATAGCTGAGAAGGAAATAGAATAAGGTATACTCGCGTGTCAGTCCACCAATAAAAGTCTACAAAAATTATTAGGAATAATAGTAATTCTTTTTGCAAGTTTTGCTCGTGAAGTTCGAAACCCGTCAAATTGACGGGTCCCGTAAACCTAGTGTTAAACACTAAGAAATATTGTATTAGAAGTGAAATACCCAAAACATAAACTTAAATAAAACTTAAATCGACATAAAACATAAAAGGTGACCGTTCGCGACGAGTGTTCGTTACTTCTCCCCAAAAATCTAAAACAAATAAATAATCGCTCTAATATCTAATATCATACCTCTTACAGAAGTGTAGAGGTGCCAAATTTCCAATTGTAATATTTAAAAATTTTAGTACTACTTATGTAAAGGTGCCGAATGCGCGAGTGAGAGAATGGATGGGGATGTGTGTGAGTGTGTGTGTTTAGCGTTTGTCATTTGTTCTTCCTCGATTGGCCTTCTCCAATGTCCGATGGCAGTTTATTCTAATGTGTACAAAGAAGGTCTTCTCGAATGTTCGGTGCTGATAAACCCCATCAGCTATCCTAATGCATATAAAAGGGAGGTGTGTGCCCACCGAGCGACATTCGACGATTTAACAATCTACGATTTTGTAATTGACGATGGGACGATTCGACGACGCAACGATTCTACGTATATTCAAATTTCTAATTAACTAATTAAAATAAAGATTCTCTTGCTATATGCTTGACCCACAAATAAATCCTATGGAAGTATCTTTAGAATGTTAGTAGATGTTAAATTTAGAAATTCATGAAATTTATGTTAGTTAATAAATTGGATGGTTACTGTTGCTGAAGGGTTGCGCGAGAATTCGATTAAAAATATGGCGGTGTTTATTACCGGGCGAAAAGCTTCATTAATTAACACAGGAATGATTATTCGTCGACTTTTTGCGGACGACGCATTGTTTCCAGCAATGGAACCGACAGAGATTTATGACCGGAATATACCTGCAGAAATGGCTGAGGAAAATTGAAGGCAAGCGCATTGTTTGGACTTTAGAGCCGAGGTGGGTTTAGAAAGCTGAATATGTGGTATAAGAAGCGCATATAAAAATGAAATATATTTATTATTAGTTTTATATATTAGTATCATATATTATTATTGTAATACATGGAACACATAGATAAAATCATCGAACAGCGATCTTTATTTGTGGGTAAATAACCAGGTTAAAGACTAATCATAAAATATTTGAAAGCACGAACAAAAAGATGAAGCGAAAAATCTTCTGAAGGTTACGAAGATCTTTTCGAAATTTCAAAATTTCTTTAAACTAGAATTCAATTAAAATTTTCAAGCTTCTTTAAGTTAGAATTTAATCTAAATCCCAAAGCTTCCTTATATTAGAATTTCATTTAAATTGTATTTAATTTAAATTAGAAGATCTCACTAATAAATTTGGTGCTTAAAAAAAAAAAAGTCCAAATCTCCATTTCAAGCATGAATTCCACAATTATCACTATGTTCGATAAAAGACACATACTGCACCCCTTTGAACAGTAAATTCGTAGAACATTCGTTTCTATAAAATTCCTCGAGTGCGCGATAACGCTCGCGCCTTAATTGGCGTCGTTTCCAAACGAACACGTTCCACCGAGTTCGTCTTACCGGGAACTCCGGATAACTTTAAAAATATTTTCCGGTTGAACTGGCGCGCGGCAAACAGCGAGACTCCTCTCGAAAAAGTTTCGCGTAACGAAAAGCGCAGCTCCGCGATAAGCGCGATGCTCTGCCAGACTCTAACCGATCCGAAGGACGAAGCTTCCGCTGCCACGATGAAGCAACTGAAACTGGCCTTAACGCGTTAGCTGTCACGTCAGTCACCGGTGACTGACGCTCAACTTTCCATTTACGTCGACGTGACGTTATAAAATGCGATGTGAAACTACGAAATTACATCGTTTTAGGTATTGAATTAATGTTCACAAGCATTTCGATCTAAACGTAATCTTCAACTACGATCAGAAGCAATGGTTTAACCGTTTCAGTTCCAGGGGTGGTTGAAAAAATCTTGTCGAGAAAAGCCACGCGCCGCGATAGCGCTTGCCTTGTTAATTTGTATCGAGAATTAGTTCACAGACATTTGTAATTTTTCAAACGACAACCAAAGTGTATCACTCATACGGCTTAAATGATAAAATGAAAGCAAAAATAAGACTGACATGCATTGGTAAAGTTGAACGCCCTGACCTCAAATTCATACATCCCTGCATTAAATTCTTATAACACATAAATAACACATGAATTTTTAACAAGTTTTTATTTTTAATCAATCATGTAATCACCCTTATTGTCAACAAGCTATTGTCATCTAATGTGCAAATTTTCAATACCGGATCGATAAAAATCAATTGGTTTTTGAGCAAAATATCTAGAGATGGAATGTCAGAAACGATATTACTTTCCGGTTCCCCTAATATTTACACAACTACATCGAGTAAATTTGAATCCTACAAGTATGCTTGGCATTGCTATACTACAGTACTGTAAACGCACTTATAAGCAGCGCGCATGATCTGACTGGGATTTCCTCATAAATGCGCGTGGCAGCTAACGTGTTAAAAAGCTGTCAATCTTAATCCGGCTGATTCCTTAGTCCTGGTCGTTTCACGGACGTCTCGCGACGTGCGTTTCCAGCTCACTGACAACGCCACTTCCGGCGATCAACAGCCGCGACAGCTTTTGATTTAATTTCCACAGTCCTAATTTATTCTGAATTCGATCAGAGCAACGGCAGACGGAAAATTCGATTCTCCTTTTATTTGACTCTTAACGTTGATGTCGTTTAGCGATGCACTCTGGTAGAACGGCTCATTTATGTGGACGTTTTTCAAATAAAATGGATTATACTCGGTAAAGTGATGCAGAGGGATATAAGTATGATGGTAATTTAGGTAAACATTTTGACCTATTTATATAATGCAAAAAGAAATGTTTTTTTGAGTGAGATACGTGCAAGTAAGACGTCGGTGAATCTGTACAGCTTCAGAAAGGCTTTAAAAAATGCCGATCGTCGAACATTCACGGCTATTCTATTTTTTGATTTCTCATTTTGTGATCACAGAATCTATTCGATGATGCAGACTCAATTTTTTAAAATTTTGCCACCTCAGCCAACATTTGTGACCTCTTGATTCGAAACCTCTAGTATCTAGTTTCTCGTAGTGCGAACCTAATTGTAATCGGAGGGATTTTCGACAATCTCTGTTTCCGTAAATTCCCACTTAAGCATCGGCTCACGCAGATACGTACGTCTTTCACCCTAATACCGAGTATGTCTCACTGTAAGCTGCTGATATGCTAAGTAGTCTGGCTAATTGAAACAGGAGCCAAATTACGAAACGCGTAACACCATTTTCTTTTTAATCCTGCTTGTACAGTAGATCTATTTAGTCAACATAAACTTAAGAATATTGCTTCTTGCTCGATTTTCTATGAGTGTATTCTCATTAATTAAGTATATGTTACTTTATCGGAAGATTTAAACTTAGACATCAGTTTCCCGTAAGTATAGACTTCGTACACGTAATTTTTCTACCTACCATTGAGCATGTGTACGATGAAAATAGAGGTCGCTAAAGTATGTAACAAATTGAGCTTGAGATCTAAGATAAAGCACGCGTGCGTTCTACTTTCTTTAAATTATCAGCCTCTCGATCTTTTTCAACTATCGCGAACTTCTTTTTTAGTTACAACGAACTGCGATCGTTCCACGCGATACGTCGCAGCTTAAACTGTACAAAATTTTATAAATTCATAGGTCTCGTCGAAGTTAAGATTGCGAAAGTTCAGCGAATTTTTATCGCATCTGATCCATAACATGCACCACGAATACGATGGCAAGTCAGACGATTAGAAAGCTCAATTTACGACGAATGCAGGGTCACTTTGGCCCCGTATGAAATACAGTACAGAAACGTGAAAATCGTAATAAAATAATCTCACTCGTGAGAATCATGCAAAAGATACAACAGAAAACCAAAAAGAAGTAAAGGGTATATTTAAAACATGTTTTTACACATGATACCTTCCCAAAACCTAACTTTGCAATAAAAATTCTGTCGTAAAACAAAATGAACACTTGTCTCTCGCGTCTTTTGAAAAGCATTTGCTTCCCGAGGGTTAAAATTACTTCAAAACTCGCTAAATACTGGAAATCATGCGTTTCTGTGCAATTTACTCACGTCTATTGATGAAATGGAAATTGCCGGTGAAACCGGTCGCATTAGACGGAGATTCCTGGGTGTGAAGCTCCAAAATAAGCGTAGATCCTGAACTGTAGAGAATCTGCGGGATATCGCGCAGTTCCCCGCAAAGCACGCCGGACCAGGGGGTGTACTCGGAAACACCGCTGGTCTCTAAATGTAGAAACACTTTTAGAAAGTCACCGCCCATGCAGCTGAAACATAAATCAGTTCGGGACTGTTAGCGATCTCTTTGTGCTTATAAAAGGCGCGCGTTACAGCGTTTAACAGAGTGCGAGCTTGCCAAAGTGCAAAAATTTATTCCAAAGATGTATTCGCTGTTTGTCGAGAGAAATGGAGGGATTTCTTTGTCGTACAAAGACGGATAAAGATTTGTTATAGAGAGCTTTCTTACGAAGAAATGATAAGCAGACAATTAACAATACAATAACAATTAAATAAACCGAGAAATAATTTTTAAATTATTCGTATTTATATTTAATAGTTTTAATTATATTTGTATTTATTTAATATATTTTTTAAATATTCATCATTATTTTGTATATATTTTTGCAATTAATTTTAATTATTTTTATATATATATTAATTAATTTTAATTATGTTACATACATTTTTTATTATTTTTTTATATGTTTTTAACTATTTTTAATTATTTATATCTTTCTGATTATACAGATTTCTGATTACACCTATTTATTTAAATTTTCATGTAAAAGAGTAAAACGTTTCCTTCTTATGAAACATTATCTACTTGTACGTAATTACACACCGTTTAAATCATTCAAATATTTTCCTGTTGAAGTACAAGTACTGTTCGTTTACTTCCTTCTCAGTCAGTTTGTTTAGTTTACACAGCCAACGCAATCGAATAATTAAACCTGTTGAACACCAAGGAACCTTACCAGTCGTCGTCGACCTCGATAACATCAAACGCTAAAGTACGCTAAGATTCATTTCTTGATTTAACTCTATCGCGATACAAAACTCTTCATTGGTGAACTCGTAATTTCACGTTTAGCGTCGAATGAAAGTTTCGTTACAAAGTTACTATCGCGAATTTATGCATTATTAACTGAGAATCATTGCGCAACAATTTTTTGAGGTCGACGTCATTTAATATCGCAGTTACATTTCCCGTCAAAACGAACAATACGAAGATGCAAGGATTCGTTTATTAACGGTGCCTCGGAAAGGATACTAATGCGATAGAGCGAGTTACGGTTAAGCAAGGGAGACGGAACAAAGGCGCATCAGAAGTTAGTTTAATACCGAGCAACATCGCAAACTCAGATCCCTGGACGGACATGCGCCGTATTTACCTGGTCTCGACTGTAAGTCCCTTACTCGCTTACCTGTCACCAGTTAACTCGTTAAAAATTCGAAGAAATTCTTAAAACAGAAAATCCTTTTAAAGTATTCGGGAGACAAGTGAATGAATTAAAATGTATCTTTAATACACATATTTTTGAAGCATTTATTCGGTTCTAATAAAACGGAAATGTTGAATTCAAATGATCAATATCGACAGGTAATAACTGAACGAGAAAGCACACGTGAAAACGGTAAATAAAATTATGAAGAGTAAAACAGGATCTGTAATATAAATTTCACATTCGCAATTTTTACAATTTTACAATTTGTTTGGAGAAATTTCAATATCCTCATACGTATTGATGCGTGCCCATTTATGATACAATGCGCCTTTACCAAATATTTAATGTATTAAACAATTGATTTCAATCATATTAAAAGGTGTTTCAAAAAACAGTAAGGTGACTTAATTTCTCACTTTTTTTTTATCGAACTGTAAGTATTTCTTTTTATTATAATACATTAACCAACATTAGAATGTAAGAATTAACTAACTTTAAAAGTGAGAAGCGCAATTATGATATCGTAATCCTCTGTTGCCCTTTAACCAGAGGTAAACACGTTGACGGAAAGAAAAAGAAACGTACAACGGATTGAAATTTATGCAACTCGACACGAACCATTTTCTTCATTTTAAACGAAATGACTCTCATAAATTTCCAACGTATTTTCGAATACGATAAGGGAATAAAAATATGAAATGTAAATGCGGGGACCCCGGATGAATGTAAAATTTATCGTGAAATATCGGCCACCGGTAAATCTCTTTGTACAAACGGAAAAGCTGTACGAATACATTGAGCGCAGAAAATAGCGGAGGAGTGCATGGATAAAGATCAAAGCCGAGATGATACCTTGTTCCCGCGAGAAAGGGTAAATCTTAGAATGCCTAAAGAGCGTGATTTATTCGCACAACCGCCCGTGCCGTGAATATCCTTTTTTTTGGGGATGAAAATGAAAAGAATCGAGAAAACTAGTATCCTCTGTTATACAATCGTTGCTTTGTTTTGATAATCGCTTTGCTACAGCGTCTCTGTTAGTTTAGAAATACAGTGGCTCCAAAAAGTATTCGTACACTGTGTTATAAGGAAATTCATCTACTTCTGAAATTCTGATTTCAATGAAACTTTATGTGTGTGAATCCTGCGGGAAGCAATCTTTTTGGCGGCAAAATATTTTGTAATGGGGCAGATAACGAATTTAAAAGTTTCAGCGATTTTTCACGCTTTGAATATAAGCTTTTCTGTGTTCTTTTTTTATGACAGGGCGATAGAGTATTAAAAATTAAACATTTTCTATTTGAAAGGTTTCGCTTCATCAAGTACCATTACAAAGTTATCTCTAAAAAATGAGAGAAAACTCAGAAACTTCGACGCTGGTTTCACCCGTTTAAAATGACATTTAGATGAAAAGAAGAGATTAATTCATATGTATACTATTACGATCTACATATCCACAAAGTTTTATCAAACACTTCTATCGGACTCAGAATTTCAGGGTTAAACGAATTTATTTGTGACATAATGTACGAATACTTTTTGGAGCCACTGTAGCTTTCAGAAAACATAATAAAACTGAACCTGCGTAAATTCAAGTATAATATATAAATACAATATATATACAATTGGTCCCGAAGGTATTCGGCCACTTCACATATAAAGTGAATTCATGAAAAATTACCGGTTTACAAGTAAAATATCAAAGCAGAACTTATTTTTAACAAACGTTCATCAGTTTGTTTTCCTATATTGTGCAAAGATTTTGCAATTTTTTAAATTACTATCAAATTATTTTACATAAAATTTGCTTAATGTGTAACGTGGTAGGAACTAACTTTATATTATAGTATAATGTTTGTCAAATGCAATAAAATTATAATAGAACATCAAATTCATATGTAAAAACACTTTTCAATCAAAAATAACATGAGAATTGTATTTGTAGAAACGACGTCGTTTCCATTATGAGTCTAATGGTATTTGTACATATAAACCACAGTCGAATCAATTATTCTTTCTCAAATTGTAATTAACTCCTTTGTCGGGCAAAGCGCAACAGTCCTATCAGAATTTCCTATTTCCTATTGATTACCGGTGCACACAAAAATGTTTAAACGTAAAATTAAACGTCTGTTTGTGTTTAGCAAAGTGATTGCTCGGCGGAAGTAATTTTTTCGCTGCCCTTTGATTTTTTGAATTACCGTTCAACAGTGTGAAATTAATCAAACAGAATAAAGAAAATCGAGCAGAGTGTACAAAGTGCGGCACGTAAATATTATCGAACATTGTCGAACGGTAACAGGAAACAGAGCAAAACAACAACAAAGAATAAAATTCACATTTGTTACATTCGTTCTATTTTTAAAAGCATCGACTGCTCTCTTACATTTACACTCCAAAAGTAGAATTAATAAATACACAAAGAAGATAAAGAAATTTAACAAACGTATACCGTGACCTATAATTTATGGTGGAAGCAAGTTAGGGAAAATTTTACGATAATTTTCAACTTTCATCCTAAGCAATCAGAAATTCACTCGCTCAAGGCGCATCAGGCAATGAAATCGTAAGTCACGTTCGTTTTACAAATTTGTTAATTTATTATTAACATATTATTATAGGAAATGTTCTATAAAATGTAGAACAGAAGATGGAATTCAGGTGTGAAAAATAAAAGTGAAGCGATTAAAACTTAATAATAGTATATTTAAAACAATTTAACAAAACAACTTAAACGACTTTACAACTTATCAACTTTAACACTCTTTCTACGTTCACAACCAAACCTTTCTGTCTTCACCGTCCAATACTTTCTGCTACGTTAGTCAAAAGCTTTCTGCCTCGCGCTCGCATTTTCCCCGTCATATATTCTTCCAAATACTCGTTTCCTTTCATTCTAATTGTCAACCTTTCTCACTCTACACATTCGGTCACGACCACCCAGAATTTCTCAGTCACACTGTTTTCCGAAGTTCTCATCTTTCACGCCTTAGAAACATTCGGGTCCAAACATTCTGCGTTCGCACGACAATCGCCCAACTCAAGTACTCTTCAGACTTTCCCAAACTCGCATCCGCTCGATCGCATTCCTACATTATTATGAGTCGATCGGTAGTGCGCGTGCAATAAGTTACGCGATCGATAAAGTGTTCAGATTTTTGAAATCGATTTTCTCTACACAAGCCCAATGTAACTTTTACGCAATTACCGTCCCGAACGCTTCGTTTGTTTTAATACACATAGTCTTTCGTTTCGATGACTCTCGAAACCCTTGTCACCGAACTGTGCTCGATACGCCGTCGAGGCGTATCGGATTCCTGACCGACGATACTCGCAGAACGTCGTCTAATTGACTAATTAGCGTCGACAGCGAAACGGAACAGGTGTTCCCAAGTCCGACTGTACACAGATTACCGAAATTCACGTGTTCTCCGTGAGAGTTTCCGATCCCGTGACTTAAAGCGAATACAACGTCGAAATTAGCCCGGATTATAATAGAGCCGTGGCAGCTTACGGGAACCGGGTTATATTCGCAAAAACAATTTGCTGCCTCGTTAGCGGCTGTTAACCAACGAATTCGTGCGGCTTTCGTTAGCCGCTAAAAGCGCGCGAGTTTGTCCTGACAACGAAACTTAAATCCCTCTGCAGCACATGGCATAGGGGGGGGCATGAGAATGATAATACTGGCTTACAATGTAAGTTATAAATGATCCTATCTATCACTTCGAAATTTTCCGTAACAGTGAAAAGTTTGATTGGTTTCAATTAATAATGTCGTTTGAAACCAGTGAGGATGGATGAACTAGATTATTTATAGATCTCTGTAAGGCCCTTTGACTTTTCTAATTTTACTTAAAAGGTGAAAAAAAAGAGGGAATCAAGAATATTTCATCTGCATCTTGAAAACTAGAGAAGCAAAAGATAGGATATTTTAACATAAGGTAACAGCGTTAGAATCGAGGATATTTAATATTTAATTAAGTTTCAAAAAATTATTGTTCACCATGTATCCACAATTTTCGTGGCAAACAATTATTTTATAAAATTCCCTTGCGTATATTTTTACTCCCAGTCTCCAATTAGTAGCTAGAAAATTATTAGCTGTTGATATGTGTGTATGTTTCATGCCTTTTGCCTGAAATAAAATTTTTGCTCGGAACGAAAACAGTAACGGTGCTTTTTACGTCGGGTCTACAATTGGTTGTTAGAAAATTATTCGGGTTCCCGGTTCGGAAACCCGCGAACGAGTTAATTACACACGCCAGGGCAAGTTCGGCCGAAATTTACTGAGGCTTTAATGATCCCGTTACGCAACCTATTCATCACAAGCGTTCGGACGGTTTCTAATTAATTAGCGGCAGACCTCTCACAATATTCCATTTGTTGCGAGCGGTTCGCTGAAACCGGTCGTGATAGTTCTCTGCCGCTTAAGCAGGGGCAATTAGCTGGAAAGGAGCGGGTTCCAGGGCGGGAATTTCTAATTCTCCACTGTCCGCTCAATTATTCTTACTTTGTTCGAAAAACGTGAAAAATTCCGGATAAAAAGGTGTATCCCCTCTTTGCGGTAATTATGCGAGAGGATTAATGGATCACGTAATATTTCTTAATGAAACATTTTTTTTTACGCGAACGCGTCTCCGTTGGAATCATAAA
Organism: Tetrapedia diversipes; assembly: GCA_033822845.1. NCBI lineage: Eukaryota > Metazoa > Arthropoda > Insecta > Hymenoptera > Apidae > Tetrapedia > Tetrapedia diversipes. Next base: position 674,643 of record JAOPTO010001297.1, read on the forward strand.
TAATTACGGGCAGTAGTACAGGTAAATGATTCACGCGGAAATAATTTAGATTCGTATTCTTATTTTCGAAGAATACCAATGTTAATAATTTTTCTTCGTATTGACTGTAGAAAGCAATCGAAGACAAAATATATATCCATAATTTCGATGAGAAGCGTTTTGATCAAGTGCTGAATTTCATTTTCACATTACCGAGTTTCGATGACCACTGAACAATGCTACCAAAAATAAACAATTTTTGTTTTACTTATCGACTTAGAATACGTATTTATAATCAATTCCTCAGGAGAATTTTATTATTATCTCGTAAAATTTGAACAAAGTGGTATACACTTATTTTTCGCAACCCTTGTAGACAAAATAGTGGGAATTAAATTTTCGCTGGCAAATGTAATAAAAGAAAGAAATACAAAATTCTTAACCTTTATGAGTTGGCTCATTTGTATATTTCTTAAAAATATATTATTACTCAGCTGCGGAAAAATAAAAATTATAAGTGATATTACCCCGTGTATGGTCAGACGTGCAATCACGTTATGCATGTGAATTTGGTTAAGTATTGTCAAGATAGCAGATAGATTATTTATGCAAGCAACAGTCCACGATGCAACCTAGTGGCTGAAACAAATAATTCGTTCTGCAACTGCAAAATCACGTATTTTGCGCATGTCGATGGACATATTAAAATACGCTTTAATTTAATTTCAGGCACGGCATAATAAACTGCGGTTATGCGTAATTCATATCACGTGTGAAATAACGTATGCAATTCATGGAAAGATCTGTTCTGTTCCCCAAAATATTCATGTAAATTAATACGTGACAAATATCAACGATTTATAATATTTTTTTGTTTTTTTTTTTTATAAATAGAACAATTATTTCAGTACACCTGCTGTGTTTTAAACATATTTTGATGAATTTCTTATTGTACTCCAAATATAAATTTGTATATATCATACGTACAATGTACAGAGTGTCTAGTAAACAACAACAATAAGTAGCAACAGAATAATTTCATATAAAAAGAAAGAAACTGAAAAATATAGAATAAAATTTCTGTGGTTTATTAAAAAAAAAATACAATTCTTGTATATTTTCAGAGTTTCTTTTATCGAACATCATAAACATAAATAGTGTACGCAAAAAGTCATCAAGTGTATTGTTTGTGGTTAAACGCATGCGGTTTTGATAAATTTTTAAACTCAATCTTTTCGAAAACGCAGTTTCTGTTAACAACCGTGTCCCGTATTTCGCGTTTATTTTCTCACGCAGAATCAACTCTGTGCCGTTGTTTACAGAAGAAAATTGACGAAGGCAAATACACCGAGTTTCCATTCCACAACATCAAAGATTACATTATTCACGACATGGTTTCACAAGATTCATCAGTCTGTAATACCTCAGACTCTGGACGTCATCAGAGAAAATGGTAAAGAAAAACAGAACCCACGTACGTGGAACCGAGAAAGACAGAGAGAAAGAGAGAGGGAAAGAGATGGTGAGTGAAAGACAGAACACAAAAGCCTGAGATGCATATAGAGCAAGGGTAGGGACACGGTGTTAACCTCGTCCCTTAATTTCCCAAACGTATTTCCGGCAACGCGAGAGACCCTCAACGACTTCCATACACCTCGAAAAGAAGCATTGTATCCTATCATTTAACCCACAGAAGATCTACGATCCGCGATATATAAATCGTTCAGCATCGTCTGTGTTTAATTGCACTTCAATCGAGTGTTCCTGATGTAGAAAAAATATTTATTCTGACGCGTCACGCGTAATTAAGGAAACAAGACGTCGCGAAAACGTCTCGGTGCTGTTTGTGGAAGCAATCTCCTAAATCAACGGTAAACACGATTACGTTGGTGGTGGTGCATCGGGCGACAGGTGAAATTTCGTTAGCCCCGGCCTCGACGTCTTGCAGCGTTCCACCTAGGGGTAGGTGTTCGTCTCGAGGGATATGTAATTTCACGCGTCCGATAGCCTGTATCTTCGTAGCGTCAATATCGCCTGTAAATCCGTCCGCAAAGGAGGAGACCACGAATGCCCTACGGCAAACGGGATACAGTCACTCAGGAAACTGCAGTAAAGGGAGTGAGAAAACAAATCGAAGCGGAGTACCTTTTTGAGATGCTTAAATAAATAATGCCTTGTTATACTTAATTAATGGTGATTTTTAGTTAGGTGTTAGTTTCTTCGAGCAATCAATCGTTAAATTGTTTTGTCTATCGTGAAAAATTTATTTTATACTCGAGTAAATGTTTCTTATAACAATTCCTTCCATGAATTTTCAGTTTATTGCGTTGAAAGCGTCAGAATTTCAAAACTTCTTTCAGTTACTGAAACACACTTTTATTATTCAAATATGCATTTTACCGAGTAAATGTATTTTATTACGTGCGTTTTATTAAAAAAAAAGTTGATTGAAATGACCAATAAAATGAGCAGAATTAATAAAATTTAAAGAACTACTCGCACGTGACAGGGTGCAAACGTTATACCAATGTTTCAGCCACGTTATGATTCATTATCGATGCCACGAAAATTATTAAGCTCGAGACGTGTTCCAGTTTCCAAAAATGTGCTTCATCTATCGTCTTTACGGCGGAATATTTGCCAAAATGTAGAAGGTGCAGGTTAATAACTGGCAATCGATCGCACCGGGACTCATTTTGGCAATCGAATGCTATTTCAATATGCAGCTGGCTGTCCATCATTTGTCACCCTAATGATCCATCTCGTTTACCAAGGAATGTTATGAAATATTAATGCTCTCTTTGATGCGGTGTCATATGATGACTTATTGAATCATACGCCTGCTGAATGTTCCAGCGCCCTATGATGTATGAAGTTTCAACGTAACGAGGTATTTTTATAATCCCTTCGGAATACAAGTATTCTATCTAACCATTGATTCCTGCAGGGGTAAAGAATTTCTTAAAGAATTCGTTAAATTATTATTCACGTTGCTAGCAGCAGCTTTAAAAATAATTAAAATAGATAATATAACCGTTCAGCTTTTATTTTTCGTAATTTTGCCACAACAAAAAGTAAAGTGCTTTATTCTGGTTGAAATAAGATAATATTTATATTGGATTAGCTATAGTTGAATTATTTTCGAAAGTATTGATTATGAAATACTTCACGAAACAGATATAGTAAAAGCATTAAATGTAAACCGATTAGTATGTCAATAATTTAATTCGGTAAATTGCGGTTGAAATTCATGGATAAACATATATTCATGTATTTTTGATTTAAATCACCGTTCTGCAACATTTAACATTTGAACGACTATGCATTTTGAAGTCGTAATTTTATTTGACGTACGGAATTATTGTGCGTAAAATTTAATGATCTTTTAAACCGTAAAACACACGCGATATCGCGGCACGAATATTGCGCGGCTAAATGAATTTGGACGCACAAATACACGTGTAAAGTTATTACACTTTATTCGGAGGAGTAATGTTTGTCAAACAAGACTTTACGACGGTATTATCGTACCCAAATGCATTAATACAGCTGCCTGATAATTAATAAATAAATGTGCAATTCTACAGCTTTCAACAATTTTATGTTATAATTTATATTAAATGCTACTGAGCTTGCAAAGTATCATTATAGTATAAGAAAGAACAATTTTGAATGTTATATCGCAATTAAAAATATGATTCCCACAACCACACTTAACACCTAGTAATTCATGTATAAAATGAACATAATGAACCTCGACTTTGTTCAAAACTAGTGAACCTTCGTCTATCAAATTACAATCTGCCATTCCCCAACTTTTACAACCGCAAACATTACTCGCTTCTCGCAGATTTAACGCAGTCAGCCATAAAATTGAACTTAAACCAACCAACAGTTTCGTGACCGCCGTTCGAATGAATTCTCAACAAAAATCACTCGGGGATCCTCCAGATTCGTTTAGACTTTCAAGATCAACTTAAACTTATTGTCGCGCAAGGCCAGAGTGGCCCGTGAGGAAAATGAAGACAAAGGGGCGAGGAACGCACGAAAGCGTTCGCAATAATAAAGGGAAATGATCCCGAGAGAGCGAGTCGTCGAATATCCAAGCGCTCGTGAATTAAATTCTCGAGGAGTATCAGGTATGCCCGGTGACATGACAACGTTGTCAAAGAACGTGTCGTTGCACGAAACCCAAAGAGCCCGTCGCCGAACATCAAGCGTTGCAGGCGCCCGGCTGGATCTACACACAAAGCGAGTCGTAGTCAAAGATGAAAACAGCGCTTTCACCAATCACGGCTCGAACACCGACGTATCGCTTTGTTCCGTGATACGATGCATCAGCTTCCCTCTCGCCAACCCTTGGTAAGTCGTCAGAGTGAGGGAGAGAGAGAGAGAGAGAAGGACAGTGGCAGAGGGTTGAAGTGAGAAGTGAATGGAGGGAGAGGAAGAATTTCGTGGCACAATTTATTACGCTGACAGCAAACGAGTTTGTCACCTTCGGTATCATAGCGTTAAGCCTGGAGTCTTCTAAGGTTTCCAAAGAACGACAGAACACCAACCACCACAGGCGATTGTGCGGGAACGAACCCGCCATTCTGCTGATCCTGTTCTCGGTTTTAGACAGTTTTACTCTTTGCACTGGGAACGCCAGTCGGGCTGACACGGACGTTTACTATCGATGTATAGGCGAACTGGGTAGTCGCGCTTGGAACGTTGAATTCGGGAGATGTTCTGAATTTTTGTGTATCACCCAAGTAACGTTACGATTAAACGTATGCATTAAACATTTTATCTTAACGAAAATTTGAAAGATCTGAAAGCAAATTAAGGAGATCATTCGATTAGAAAAATGCTTTCATATTTTTTGATTGCAATTTCTTTCGGCCAAGAACAAGAAAATATCCTTCTCGCACGTTATCGCGGCCATTGTATGTGACGTCACGATTACGACGACCTCCATGATCGTTCTATATTCTTGTCAGCGAGCGGCAGTTTCCGATAACCAAACAATAGATGGCGCTGACTTTCGCCGCATGAAACAGACAAGGATCACAATACTGTCGACATATTTTTACGACAAACAATGAAAAATTAGCTAATTACGTCTTAATTGATAACAACTTATACACTTTTGAGTATCCAGTATTTACTGGAGGAACTGTAAAATCTTCTACAGTAAGAACGATATAAATTAACCATATAAATCGGTGGAAATATTAAAAATATAATGAAATTGTTACGAGTATGAAATAGATGCAACTAGAAAACATTTAATAATTTTGAAAATTTGTAAAAAATTGTTTATAAAAATGATAGAGAAAAGTAGCTAATGGAGTAGCCGTTACCTCTGCAAAGTGTGGATTTTAAATCAATTACGTGGACGCTTGTAATTACTGATAAAAGTGTAGATATTAATAACATCCTATGAAGAATGTATCGGATAATTATTAATGATTAACCGATTGCAACGAAGTTTACGTTAAACCGCGTACGAGAAAGTTGTTTGGCATATTATTTTACTCAATTTCGGTGTGTTACTTTATTCAATTAAATCGAGAATCCTCCAAAACGCACGCGCAGTTGAAATAAAAGGAACGAAGCACCCTATACCGTAAATCTATCGTCGGAACAATCTTTCTCGAGCCCACGTCCCTTCCACCTATCACCTTCCTGCATTTCCAAACGTTGGGAATAAATACGGCTGCGCGTCGTTTACACGTAGCGACATTGAATCAAATTCCCAGGACACCGGATGCACCCTCGGAATAAGGTTAATAACACCCGATAACTTCCCCTGTCGAATACAGATCTGCGCGCACGGCGAGTTGCCGGCGCGTCCTTTGTTAATACCGGCGGCGGAACGCTTTGTTCCCGTTCGAAAGAGTAGCAAACAAGATTCGTTTCCTGGCGTAATTCGGTATGAAAATCGATACGGAATTCCGCGAGGCACCGGAACCGCCCGACGATAATCCCTCCCGTATACAGCGTAACAAACCCGGACCCGGGATCCTCGAGGGCGAGTGAAAAATACGAGACGATGGAACCGGATAAGGGAACGATGGAAAAGTTTCCTGTTGGATGATGAACGAAGCGATTTTTGAACCGCGATCCGATAAGAGTTCGCTACTCTTCGACCGTTTCGGATGATGTATGGCCGCCGATAAGAAGAAAAGCGCCCGTTTGATCTCGACCGTGCAACGTAATTGTTTCTTCGTTGCGCGAGATGATTTTTCTTTTGCACGCAACTTCGTTCGTTGCCTGCCGATGATATTTCGTTCTGAAACGTTAAACGTATCGACTTTAACCCTTTTGCTACTACGGGCCACTATAGTATACGGGCCTTTCATATGATGCCACTGAGGTACTACGGGCCACTATAGTGACCCTCCATAAGATGCCACTATATTATATTACGTTGCATAATGTTATTTCCTTTCATACTGTAAATTAAAAAGCGCATGCTGAGACGTTATAAATATTCTGGAATACCCTTTGGAGACAAATTATTTTGTTCGAAAACAACAAGCACCTTGGATTCTCCGACGTGGTACTCCCTCTGACAATGATGTCACGTAGCGAAAGGGTTAACTTTTAAGCGTGTAAGGTTAAGAATATTATTGGACGAGGCAACATTCTTTTTCATGCATGCGATTACTACGGTATATAAAGTTCGAAGAAGAAGACGTGAAACTGTTACATAGACGAATGTTTTTCTTATAACTATTACTATTTGTTATTCTCTGGGAAACTTAAAATTCTGTTAAAATTTTTTTGATACGAATGGCACTCAAAAATGTTCCTTTTGTGATTTGAATGATAATGGATAACGAATATGCTGCAACGGATACTTCTGTTCCAAATGTTGCTTAAAGAATTCCTAAACTGCCAATAGTGTTGAATTTATTGTAATTTTCAGTGGGCTGGTAGGTTACTGATGAGTATGGTCTTTACTTTCTCACACAGTATTTGAAATATATTTTAATAGGATAGGTACACGTTTACACTTTAGACTGTCGACATTCATCGCTACATACTCTACACTCACGCATACAACATACACGCGAATACAGAAAACTTATATACAATTAACGTAAGATGTCGCGATTACATACGATCGATGCTGCAGATCTAACAAATAGCTGTTGCAAATGAAGATGATCGCGTAACCAGAAACATATTTTAATTTATTCTAAATTCAGATAAAAGTGTTTCGTTTGATGTGCTTCAACTTAATGAAGTCTTACGGTGACACCCAGTTACTAACAATGAAAATTGTACGATTCATTAGGAAATGGCGGGAAGGAAACGAAAAAAAGGAAACGTGTGCGAGTGTAGCACGTCGCAGTGCGCAAAAAACGGGAACTGATTAGCGTGCCACAATTCAAAAAGTTCCTCCTAAGAGCCCGGCCAGATCGCTGGCACGAAATCACGGGGGTAGCGTGCAAAACTTCACGGAAGAGTCCCACTCTGATTGGCCTTACGCCAGCCGTATACCCCTCGGGGATCGCAGAGCCTGAAGAATGTTTTCGGAATATTACGTTAGAAATCTGTATAACTCGTCGAGACTTGGCCCTGTCCAACGATCCGGCAATCGTTTTAACGTCGTTACGACCGATCAAAGTCCCCTTCCGGTGATTGAAACGTAATTTTTAGAACGGCAGACCTTGCTGAGATGTAGCATCCCGTTGCGGAAGCGACGAAAACAACTGGCTATTGTGTTACTAGTGCAATCATCGAATTTTCAGTTTATCTTCGAATTAAAATTTATAGGAAGGATTCAGCATTGATATGTAGCGTGTAGGACGAAAACGAAAAGTTACGATTACAAATTGAGAACGGTCAGTTAAATTTATAGAAACGCAAAAAATGATGATGCATTTCGTGTTCGTAATGATGTGGTTTCTGGTATGTTAAATGTATTTTGCAATAAAAATTTGCGATTACACGAAGGTTTACTTTATTTCACGACTGACGGTACTTATTGTGACATTCTTATAAGGAACGCACTTACATGAGGCTTGATAATAAAAATATATAAATTTGCATAAGCATTCGCAGTCTACCACAGCTATAGTAGGGGACAAAAGTTTAAAACGAAAATGTCGGAGAAAATAAATTGATTAATTAATAAGAAATAAAAGTGTAAATAAAATTTGTATTCTATGCCAATCAATAAATAGTGTTCTACCGTAATGAAAATACAAATGAATAAATAGATAATATTTGTGAAGCATAAAATTATGTTTTATATTTTCCTGTCGTCTTAAACTTTCAGTCGCTACTGTACCTGTATCTCCAATTGTATTTCCAGCTGTAAAACAAATAATTCTAACGTGTCAATCGAAGTACTCGAAAAACATGTGCCGTTCCCAGTGCACAGAGCTTCAATGAAAATTTGTACAAAGAAGGCCTGCCTCAAAAGGCCATGATTTTGTGTGCAGAAGCGTGCGAGGAGAATTCTGTCTCTCTCTCTCTCTCTCCCTCTCGATTTAGTCCCGTGTTAGTTTGTACGCGAGTCGGCTCTTTGAAAAGTGATTCGCCGTATAAAGTGAAATTTAAACAGCTACAGCAATTACATGCCACGCACTTCCTGCCGTGGAATTGCTTAGTCGTTTTTAATCCGATTGCCAAGAGCAAGCTGAAAGTCCCTGAAATCGTGGCTCGACGGCCACAGGAGCAACCGTTTCCGGTGGCAGACGCGAAACGAGGTGTTTCATAAACGTCTTGGGGAAAAAAGTAATGAAAACGAAAAAGGGAGACAGAGATATAGAGAAGGAAGCTGTAAAGAGCAGGTTGAAAGCTCGTCCGATTCGAGATATTAATTTCTTCAATTGAAAACATCATTTTTCGCCAGGGCGAGCTCGCTCAATCGTTTCGTTCTCGTTACCGGAAGCAGCGTCGCGTCGATGGGGAATTAATGAAAAATAGGACTGCTATAAAATGTAGGAAAGGGGGTCGAATCTTTTTTTTTATAATACACTAATTGTTTATCCTAACACAAAAAATTGTTTTTGTGTTTTTACGTTAAACGACCTTTAAAGCACCTTCTTTGCTTCTGTTAAAAAATAGTTCATTCGTAATCGTCGCGAGATAAAAAATGATATGTGTAACACACTTACTTAGATACTTGAACAGAAAATGAAATTGTCGTTCTACTGTTAAAAATACGGAAATTGTGTTCGATAGGAAACATGCAACGCTGGCTGGCGACATGTTTTAAGCTGATGCATTCTGGTAACGCTATTAATTTAAGATTATGTTATGCCGCTGTATTAATGTGATTTGTAGCTACGGGACCGCCATTAGTTTCGGCTTGTCAAACACTATTGCTACAAATTACATATCGAATTGCGTCATCTCGTTAACCCATTTTGTACAACACGGGTTTCGAAAATTCATTGTCCCGAAACATTGAACACAAAGTCACTTTATATTAAATAGAGATTAGATACGTATAAAATATGCAATATATTTAATCAAGCAATTTAGTATTTGGATTCATTAATGATGTAATTTTAATTGCGTGACTTTATTCCATCAAATTTGTCTTCTTACGAGCTTGTAAAGTGTCAACGAATTTCGTTCGTAATTCATACAATTTCAATCCGCGATGCTAAACTTCAACCTTTCACAAAGATTGTAAAGTATTGGATTCAGCTGAATGAAATTAAAAAAAAAATTAAGTAAGCACTGAAACATGAGGTCAGAAGTAAAATTTAAAAAATACATTCTCATTTAAAATACAATTGTACATAGGTATTAATATTGTTCTTTTACCCATTTTTTTATTTAATTCAATTACCTAAGCGAAATGTATTTTAATTACTTTAAACGATTCAAATTTCACTTTACAACGTCACGAAACACCGTTTCATGCAACGGACAAGCTTTTTAAACAGCAGAAAGGATTCCTGGCAAATAAGATTGCAGAATCGATCGGGGAGCAGCTTCGTTCACTGATTATTTCATCCCCCTGGATAGAATTCGTCCCTCTTCCTGCGGCGTCGACTGCGGATTGCAGACTTCCTTCCCCTGGCCAGGAAGTACCGGCGTTCCTCTTTTCATCGACACGCATCCTCTCCTCGCCACTGTTCCTAGGTTGCTCCGTCGTGCTCGTAAAAGCGTCCCGTAACCATTTCAAAAGAATCCCGATATTGGACACGATCGATGGCTCGGCAAAATTTTAAAGAGCGTCCTTCGTTCAACCAGACTTCACGTAATTACTCGAACACCATTGAGGATCATGGATTATAATGGTTAATAAATGGCAAATTAAAGTCCCTCTGGAGTCGAGCGTTTTCTTATCAATTATGTGAAAGGTATTAAAAAGTTTGTGATTTCACTTCCGTGTAGTTGTAGTTTATACGGTTAATATTTTATTAATATTTGTAATCTAAACAAGGACAGCCCCCTTTACGTATCTATGCAAAATTATTAGAGGAGAGCTCGTAGTTAAGTAATTAAGCAACTTTTAAATTGAGCTTTGCTGCGGAATTTTGGAAATTTCATTAAACTTAAAAATCTAATGTTCGAAGAACACCAAAAGTTTCTAAGAACAAAGTAAACAGCACTGAGCGTTATAGGTACACGTATCTTAATTAAGGAGTGAATAAAAAATTGAATTTCTGAGTACTACAACTTGATACCAATACACAGGCGACTTGAGAGGACAAATTTCTAAATTTACAAAATTTGATGGATGTCAGTATCGTTTCACGTGGATCGAGAAAATTGTCTGCAGGGATTCCTTGATTCCCATAGGTAGCAACCGGTATCGATTTTAGTTTCGAAGAAAAGTTCCAGAGATAACGTAGCGAAAGAATTCTTTCAAAATTAGGGATAGAAGAAAAATAGAGAATAGGTGTATTACTATACAATCCCGTGATACAGTTTATACAAGATGGTCTAATTAAGGCAGCCAATTATCTCTTTTATCACTGGGAAAATGAAGAGATACTCAAGAAGAAAGTAAATTGGTTTTATGATAAGAATTAAGTTGAGGAAAATATATTTACTTACATAAAGTTAAGGATTTAACGACAACGTTTAGTACAAGATAAAATGAAAAACCTTTAATAAATGAATTTATCTTCGCTTTCTGAAAAATTACATCACCGAATTACTTACTGTTAGAATAATTACTTCACACAATTCTCTCCACTAATAATAAAACATAAAGAAGTATTTCACTTTTATAGAAAATAGAGTGTCATGTATTAACGGATAAACATTTTCAAAGCTTCCAAAAATTTGAGAGAAAAAAGTTTAAAATCACTGCATTTTGAAAAATATTACTACCCCCCATTATTATTAAGGTTTGAATACATAATATGATAAGATCCAAGGAATCTGCCAAAATCACCGACCACTGGAGCGATTAAAACATCAATTATGGATTTCGGGACAATGAAAAATTCGACGACGATGAAAAACAAAAAGCCTCCCTCCTTTGTTCGCGTACAGAGAAAAGCGTTCGTTTTAATGACGAAAGGGAAGTGCGCAGCCCGATTAATCAACTCGATTGTCGGACTGCACATGACGTTCATTGCATACCCTCCACTCGAACAGTGGTGCACCGTAATTACTTGCTGGGTTTCACGATACATCCTGATCGCTAGCTCGTAAAACCGGTCAAATCATAAAACTTGTTAAATCCAGTAAAATGATCATTTGCGGCTGCCGAGGAAAAAGTGTCGCTCCGGAGGACAAGCCCGAGGTACTTGTTCCGACAACGTTTTTACGGGCTCGTAAAAAGGTTCAAAATTATAGATCGTTCCGTTTCGACGGAAAATCCGGAAACCGTCGAATGCTTTGACCGAGCAAACGAACGAACGAATGAATTCTATAGTCGCCTCTGAAACTGTACGCATTCCCGTCATTTGCTTTATAATGGAACTTAAAAATACAAACGAATAAAGCTTCTTATGCTTCAATCGAAATGTGAGATTAATAAAACAATTTTAATGACATTTCGTTTTTAAAATATTGATGAGGACTTTTTGAAATTCGTTATAAATATAATACGTATGGCTGAACGCAAGCGTTTATAAATAATTCATGGAATTTATATTTATACAATTCTGTATAGATCTTATAAAATAGGATCACCTATTTTTGTTAGCTTTACTGATACGAAGAAGTTTTGACTGCGAACATTTTTCTCAGTAATGATTTTTGATGGTTAGAGAACTTTTAGAAGTTTCTGTGTGTTGCAGTTTATCTTCTCTAGGAAAACTGCAAATGTTTATATAATAATAATAATTTATAAGTACAGCAAGTATGTTATCGAACTGCTTTAAACTTAACGAAAAAGAAGACTGTTATGAAAGAATGTAACTATAATTAGGTTTCCTTGCGAAAAAACGAGAAACACTTTACTTGAGTTTTCTAAAATTAGCGTAAACTTCGTATTGTAAAAGCGTGGATAAAAGAAAGTACGCATAGCCAGCGATATTTTTTCGTTTAATTCACTTAAGGAGAAATAATTTCAATTCCAATTCTGCCAGGCTCACACACAAGCACGAAAGTCTTCTGCATCAAATCCCAAGGATACACAGTCGAGTTTACGCTACAGACAAAATAGGACGGTACCATTTTTGAGGCAGCAGTTTGTTCAGTTTCTGGATTATGAACTTTTCTCAAGGGCTCGCGCGACTGGAATTTGACAGTTAACTTTCCCAGAAAAGTTTCCCCAACTATATTCTCCCAATGGCAATTGCCGTAAGCCCACACAGCGAGACTTACAATTTATGGATCGATTTTCCCGAACAAAAGGGTTTCGCAGAACAAACGTATCGGTATTTCTCTAAATGCTGTACAACTGAAACTCGCAACCAATTTTTTATTAATTCTCCTACGGTTGTCACATTGTTTTCTGTGTATATTTCAAGAGCTACAAACCAGAAAAAAGAATCAATTTTGCTTGAATTGGTAAATTTGATTAAAATTCAAAGTTAAATCGGCAATATCAATTCTAAATTATTAACAGGTACTTTTACCATTACTATACCATGCAGCTATACAAATTTTTAAATATTAACGCGTTATTTTCAAATATCATAGAATTTGATTGAAAAATGTCTGAAATATTAATTTCAACAGTTTCAGCGAATATAATTGTAGAATTACCACCAATATCCAACTGATCCCAATAGAAAATAGTAAAAGTCACTCATGACTCTAAATTTATAAAGAAAAATATATTTCATAGCTAATTTCATTAATTTCCCGAACAATACTATAATGCCCAGTATTCACGCTACTCCGTGTCACAAAAGCAAAAGAAAAAGTAAACAGAAAATGCAATTGGAAAACGTTATTGTGTAATTTCAATTCTAAGACCATCGAATTGAGTCACGAAGGCTCAAAGTCGATTTACGCAACTCTATCTCACTTTCTTCGACGATGAAATATGCGTGTTGCCGATCGACAACCACGTTTGTAAGCCGTGACGCATAAGATCGGCCTTTCGATCGATGATCGACCAGTGACCATCGATAAGCTCCAACAAAGGTCGCTGAAACGAAGCCTACCGTTTTTAATGGCGCCGCAATTGCACTCGCCGCGACGCAACAATGGAGATTTAGGAATGCGAGCTCAGCTAAACAATGAAGCTTTATGAGAACTTAAATCCGCCACAATGGACGCCGATGATGCACGCGGTGTGCGTGCAACGATCGATATTTTAAGATGGCGCGGCGCCGACCTTGCCTCGCAGACCGTCTTTCGGTTTTACAGTTCGCCACCCGGAAATGACCGCCTTTATAGCGATAAATTCGTGGGCGCTATGAAAGTGGCGAAACGTCTGCTCGATTTTCGCGCTGCTGAATTATCGATATCGATGGAAGCCGTTTCTTCGACGGCTGCGGGGCGATTAAAGATTGATTCAGACTGTGGAAGAGACAGAGGTATGCGAATGAAACATAAAATATTGTTGCAATCGTGGCCAACGGTTCTAAAGCAGCGTAAATTTATTTTTTAGCATTGTACTCGGCATACTCAAGTTCAGCTATTAAAAACTGAAAGGGAATATAAAAATTGCACTCCTTGGTTTATTTATATTGTATGTAAAAAAAATACTTCGTGGGAAAATTGAGAGGTTCAAGACAGAGTTACTAAAGTTGTGAATGAAAGGGAATATAAAAATTGCACTCTTTGGTTTATTTATATTGTATGTAAAATAAATACTTCGTGGGAAAATTGAGAGGTTCAAGACAGAGTTACTAAAGTTGTGAATGAAAGAACTTTTGTTGAGAGCATTGCTTGACGAATTTGCGTTACTTTGAGGTTTATAGTTGGTATTACTATAGCAGTGTTACAACTTTCACTGTGTGATTATTAAATTGTTCAGGGTTTCGAGTAAATGCTATCAGGTTAGGAACTCTTAATTTAATTCATTTGTATGCACGCAGACGAGAATAACCCTTTGTTACGAAAAAGTATTATGCGACAAAGTTGAAGCATCGAGCAGAATAATATAGAGAGATGTTACTTCCTCTGTAACTCTTAATTGAAGTGCAAATTGGAGGTAGTCAATCATGAGCTTTTGTTATTAGCTCATCGATACGTCAAACACTTCAGAAGTAATCAGAGTTATTAGATCCTCGATCTAATAACGAGCTCCGCCGTTATCAGATTGAATTAGCTAATCTTAGAAGCAATCAAACTCGCCATAGTCCATCAACATTCGAGCCACTTAGCCTTTCATCATGTTTGTGAGCAATTAGCGATTGGACTCTAGTTTCAATACCAGTATAGCTGTTAATCAATTTTACGCCATCGTGTAACAATTTTTAAAATCAACACACTTAAGTTGAATCACATTTTGAAACACCTTGGTATTAACAGTTCGGTAAAAAAAAAAAAGAAAATGAAACAACGCGTACAAAAGTGTATTGTAGCATCGTTGGAGAACAAATAACCTGTTCGTTTTATTTTCCTGCTCGTACAGACAAATATTCTTGTACCCTTCAATATGAAAATGCAATTTCACATAGTTCTTCTACGCTCGGTTTGTCCTCCTTTTTACCCGATGTCAACTTTTCAAATTCCGAAATGAAATATAATGTTGAAAAATACGAAACGGAGGGAAACGGAAGTGGAACACACAGGAGATTTATTGAGTCAGATACGGGCAATCGAAAGTTTCGCAGGGAAGAAGAAAGGTTTCAAAGTTATTCGTAGAAACATCGACATTAATCACTTTAGCTTGCAAAGATGGCGAACAGCCTCGAAGCATCGATTAAAAACTCGGCACACGTGTAATCGGACACGTAGGTAAACACTTCGCGAAAGTGAGGTAAACGAGCATGGGAAAGCTTTTAAGATATCGAAAGGAAACGCGATACAAGCTGCAAAAGGAATATAACCGATAAAAGAGGAATTATCTATTAAACAATGAACCTGATTATTACCATATTTATAATTACCTCTCTATTCCACGTAAAGATATCATTAAAATTACTATTACAGTGTACCTATGAACACGTTATTATCATAATTATCCAATCACGTTTGATGAAATTTTACAATCACCCCTGTAATCACATTAAATTCACAGAGCTCACGTAAACTTTAACGCTAAATTTACGGATATTTATTGTATATTTATTTCTAATATACATATACGAAGGAATAAGGTATACATCAAACAGAATTTGAAATTGCCGAACCGAGAGGAAAACAGATTTGGATATATTTGTATCGGTTCATCAATAAAAATTAACAAAAATTGATGGGAGTAATAGAAATTGTTCTTGCAAATTTTGCTTATGAAGCCCGTCACATTGGCTAGTGTTAATACTACCATCGGATACGCTGATATTAATTTCAAATAATCGTTTCACTCTACAAAATTACAAGCGAGAATAGAACAATCTAAAGAAGAAATTATTGCGAGTAGTTGTAACCACGAAGTCCGTTAACCCTTTAACATTAGGTTTACAGGACCCGTTAATTTGACGGGTTTTGAACTCCATGAGTAAAATCTGCAAAAATATTTGCTATTTTTTTTCTCAATTTTTGCTGAGTTTTATTGAGGAAGCGAAACAAATATACCCAAATCTATTTCTCTCTCAGTTCTGCAATTTCAAATTCTGTTCGATGTATACCTTGTTCCTTAGTTCCTTAGTATATTTATATTCGAGTTAAATATACTAGAAACGTCCTTAAATCTAGTGTCAATCACAGTTTAGTCATTTTTTGTGATAAATTTCCTGTTTAATATCTTCTGAATTTTGAACAGCGTTTCATTCGGTGGAACATACGTGTACCGAGCATCTTTAGATTCGGGTATTTCTCCCTCAATTCTGTAATTTCAAATTTTGTTCGGTGGAATACCTGTTCCTTAATATATGAATATTAGAAACAGCCATACAAGAAATGTTCGTAAATCTAATGTTAAACGTCAAAACACGGAAAATCTCCTCGTCGAAACTTATTTCACAGCCTGGCAGGCTTACAAGACGGACGACACGCGCGCTTAGTATATACCCACCCCACGCGACTAACTCAATTGCAATTCTGTTATAATAAACCCCCGGCCGGGTAATTATTTCCAACACGCGACTTCTCGCCGTGTTCGAACTTACCCCGAGCAGTCACGCGAACCGGAGTAACGCCCCGACTTTGGCAAAGGGTGAAGGCGGTGGTCGGAACAAGGGGAGAGGGGGTCGAACATTTTCGCCGGATCCGACTCGATAACCGGTTAAATCGATAGGCGATAGAGCGGGAGCAACTTTCGACTGTGGGATCCCCGCAGCGCGCGAATATTCGTCCGCGGAACTTTCTGCACTAATCACTAGAACCGACGCGTACGAGCGAATACTGATAACGAAGTTGCCGTGCGCGTAATCGTAGGAGCTCGCTGGGGGTACTCTACGTGTTTCAAGTTGCGTACCACATTCCCTTCCGTGAACCGTACGTACGTGCACGCGCGCGTGTGTGTGTGCATGCACGAAAATGTCGTGACTGGGTGCTGTAACTCGGGAGAGAGCCCGCGAAATTCTCGACTCGAGTAGTACACAGACATTATCGGCGGATCTGGAGCCATCCATCGCTATTAAGGGGAAACGGTGGTACACGATGGAAGATCTTGCCGGCTGATGCGGTGCCTGCTATCGTTACAATGTTCGAGCGCGATTTTACATCGTTACGCGGGATCGTTAGACTTTTAAGGGGGATTCTTATGATTTACGAGGGTTAGCGTGGAGGGTTTTATGTTTCGACGTGTGTAGATGGTTCGTCAACTTTGTGGTTTTACATTGTTAACCTTTACCACTTCAAGTGTGCCTCTCAAGCAGACCGGGAGTAAAAAATACCACACGTTAATCAAATATATTATTAAAAATATAAATATTGTAATGAAAGATGAATAAAGATTGTTTTGAATGACTTTAATATTATTATTTACACGTTATTGTAGCATTCAAAGTCTGATAGTTAAGAACTTACAAGTCGAGAATAAGTTGGAGTTACCGATCGATATTCACACTTAAAAGTAGGAGTGTTAAGGGTTAAGTGTTTGGTTATGTTACTTGCTCGTCGCAAGGAATGGCGCGATTGCAAGATAATTTTCTTTGAGTCACGTCACTTCTTTCTATAACACTTCTTTTTTTTTAATTGCTCAACCATATTTTGACGAAGGCTTAGGGTAAACGCTTGGAAAGTGAACGTCATTATATGTATTTGAATGTTACCATAGAAATGTATAATATTATATTAAAAAATTGCCTCTCTTTCATTAGTTTCATTAGTTTCAATCTTATTTATAAATAATGAGAGTGAGAAGCAGAATAAGAATCTTTTGATAGACGGATTCCTATTTAGAAATTGAAGACTTTGAACGAAAAAGATTTTAACTTCTCTGCTTGTCGAAGTTATGATATTGACGAAGCCGCAACTAGTGCGGAATCTTCGGTTGCAACGAAGATAATTCTAGCATGAGATCGAATCAACCGTTCCTGAGCAAAAAGTTTGCGACTTTCTGCTGCAAAAATATTTAGCGCGAAATTTCCTTCGTAAAGATTTCATCCGCGCTGCTTGGTATTAAACGGATTACTTCTTGGCGTTGACTTTGTTTAACTCTGTTTGCTATAATATCCATTGTAAAAGTTTTAATAAACGTTAATACAGGTAATTCGAGAAGAAACTTGGATGATTTATTAGGGATGGGTGTTAAACTTTTCCTTTAGATTGATAGCCTTATAACGAACGATTATAAAATTTCAGATTTAGAGATCGTCGAGCAAGTATTCCGTAAGCTCCTTAAATTAGTTTTAAAGAAATTAGGTGCTCTACATTATAAACGTCTTGATGATTTATTAAAAGCGAAGACATAAAATCAATAAACAGAATTAATTTAACAGAACTGAACCACGCGAATTCTTTTAATTATTAATGATTATTAATACGCTAAACCTAATTATGAAACCAGACCTTTATAAACAAAATTCGTAACTAAAATTCTTTCGTTTTAATCAAAATAAATAGATGATACGATACAAGCAACAATTCTAACAATTACAATTTTTCTACTGTCACACGAACAACTTTAGAACGTTATCCCGCACACTTGGAACCACTGATCGACGAAGAAGAATCAATCGCAATTACTAAGTCCATTTCAAGATCACAAAACACCGTCGTTATAAATTGAACGTATACGAATACCCTTTACGAACCAAAAGGCGTAGGCTCGCAAGAAAACTCCGAGGTTCCCGGCATCTCATGCGAATCGTTATCAAGCTTCCGCGATCAATTTTTCTCCCGCCGAAATACGCCACCGTTTTAACAAGCATCCATCTCCGGAAACCGCTCCGCTGCCGCCGTGAAGAACCAATCCCCGAAGGCCGGCGAGCGACGTACATCGAGCCGAGTCCCAAGCTGAAAGAATCCCCTGGAAGCTCCTCTGAGATCGTTCCGGAATCAATTGACGAAAATATTCCGGTAATTTCGTGCTCGTTCTCGTTAGGTCCACCGGGAGCGAAGACGATCCGGTCTTCCGAGTTTCCTTCCTTCCTCCTCGCAGGCCAGTCTCTCCTGCGGGAATATGATCCGACAATGGAGAGTGGCCATCTCGACCAATAATTCAGCGAGCGTCGCAGACACTGCACCACCAGGGGTGGCTGAGCCTGGGTGCTCCTTCCTCGTCACCATCCACGGAGAATTTGCTCTGCGAAATTTTCCCGGTCTCGGCGCGTCGGGCAGAAACGGGACACAATGGGGAGCGGGAACATTTCCACTCGCGTGTTCAAGGATAATTGTTCGAGGCATCTGCGAGGCGAGCCAACTCGTGGGATGCCATGCGTTAAGCCTTTTTTGGACCGCTGTCGACGAAGAAAATTAGAATAAAACGGGGCAGATTTTAGTCAGGGGTTGTAACGAGGAGACGATTGATTTTATAAAACAAAGGACAGAAATAAATGTAACGTTCATAGGGTGGTTCGTGACGTTTTATTCCTCTATTTTATCTTAATTTTAATACGCATGTTAGCGGATAATTGTTCAAGGCATCTGCGAGGCGAGCCAACTCGTGGGATGCCATGTGTTAAGCCTTTTTTGGACCGCTGTCGACGAAGAAAATTAGAATAAAACGGGGCAGATTTTAGTCAGGGGTTGTAATGAGGAGACGATTGATTTTATAAAGCAAAGGACAGAAATAAATGTAACATTCATAGGATGGTTCGTGACGTTTTATTCCTCTATTTTATCTTAATTATAATACGCGTGTTAGCGGATAATTGTTCAAGGCATCTGCGAGGTGAGCCAACTCGTGGGATGCCATGCGTTAAGCCTTTTTTGGACCGCTGTCGACGAAGAAAATTAGAATAAAACGGGGCAGATTTTAGTCAGGGGTTGTAACGAGGAGACGATTGATTTTATAAAGCAAAGGACAGAAATAAATGTAACGTTCATAGGGTGGTTCGTGACGTTTTATTCCTCTATTTTATCTTAATTTTAATACGCATGTTAGCGGATAATTGTTCAAGGCATCTGCGAGGCGAGCCAACTCGTGGGATGCCATGTGTTAAGCCTTTTTTGGACCGCTGTCGACGAAGAAAATTAGAATAAAACGGGGCAGATTTTAGTCAGGGGTTGTAATGAGGAGACGATTGATTTTATAAAGCAAAGGACAGAAATAAATGTAACATTCATAGGATGGTTCGTGACGTTTTATTCCTCTATTTTATCTTAATTATAATACGCGTGTTAGCGGATAATTGTTCAAGGCATCTGCGAGGTGAGCCAACTCGTGGGATGCCATGCGTTAAGCCTTTTTTGGACCGCTGTCGACGAAGAAAATTAGAATAAAAGGAGGCAGATTTTAATCAGGGATTGTAACGGGGAGACGATTGATTTTATAAAACTGTGGCTGTTGCACAGTGAAAGAGAGAGAAGGAGAAAAGGAAAGGGGAAGACGGTGTTTTGTCTAGAGCCTGCTAGTGGACTCATTGTTAGTAGTAAGGCTACCTAGTAGGCCCATGCCTTAGACACAGGGATATGAAAGGATAGGTCAGATATCGTACATGTAGAAACAGTGGCGGACTCAAGCACTTGCGTGAAAGGTAGTCAGTAGATCCTGCTTACTGACGAGGGCAGGAAGGTCGCCACAAAACAAAGAACAGAAATAAATACAGACGCTCCTCGACTTTCGCACATTCTACTTCAGCACAATTCGCTATTTCGCACATTTTTAGAAATTCAACTTTTTATCCTTTGCGGTCGAATGTCCCCTCTGAGGGGACATCGTGAGTCGAACATACTATTGTGCTGCCTCCACTCAGGATACATCAAACTTTAGCCATCAGACTACAATGTTGATTCGATCAATACTTTAAAACATAGCTTTTGATGCATATTTTTTTACATCCTTCTACTTTCGAGCATTCAACATTCGCACACACTTTCAGAAACCAATTGTGTGCAAAAATCGAGGGGTACCTGTATAACGTTCATGGGGTGGGTCAACGTGTTTGATTTCCCTATTCTACCTTAACCCCTTGACATACAATGACGTCAGAGAGACGTTATTCATTTCACGTGTCATTATAGATTTTGACGTCTCTGAGACGTGAAGATGTTTTGAAATGTTTCATACTTTACAGAACTGCTAATTCATTGTTTTTTAATGTTACCTAATTAAGTTGATAATTACTGTCCGTTAATATTATATCTCAACCTGATTAAACGTTATATAGCAATGCAAATTTCAAAATAAAATGTTCCATCTCTAAGCTTGCACATAATCGGTCAGTTGAGCCAAATTAAATGGTATTTTTCGTACGCATCAAATTCTGTTTTATTCGCATGACAAGGGGTTAATTTTAATACGAGCATGTAAAGGGCGACTCCGTTGGAACGGCCATTGCGTCGGGTAATGAGCAACCGTGAAGGAAACACGCGCGCGCGCGCGTTGGCTGCTTCGAACAGGAGTGCTGCATACTCTCTGGCTTCTGATGGTCGGATGAAAGATAAAAAGACTCCACGGAGAGGATCGTCCACGGTAAGGTCATGCATGTATGGATGGGACGTGAAGAGCGAGAGCTTCTTCTTCTTCTTCTTCTTCTACTACCGCTACTGTCTTCAGGGGCTGGTGCGAAGCGTCTCGTCGCTGCTTCGACGAGCGCCACGGATCAGAGGCCTCCGACTTAATTCAATCGTCGCTTTTTCCTTCCTTAAATCCTAAGCCTGCTTGGGTAACGAATTCCGGAGGCGAGTTTTCGCGCGAAGGGACCGGAGCGAGCGGTATATCCGGATGATCCGCGATGAAACCCTTGGGAGGCGACTAGTATTGCGGATGGCGATTAGAATTTCGTCGTCTCTTTAGATCGCTGCGACGGTTCCACGATTTTCGGTTTTGGAATCGATGGTGCGCTGGCTTAGTTTTGCGGATGCAGAGTTAAATTTGTAAAGGAGGAGAGTACGGAAATCGGTATTGGAAATGAGGTTTGAAATTGCTAAATAAAATAAACTCTTATTTAAAATACTTTAATTCTTTATTATATTCTATGACACGAGGAAGGTGCAACGAGCTTCACGAGCTTTGTGATGAAACTGGCAAACGTAGCGGTTGAAATTCTTACGACCCCATCTTTGTTCTTTAACTCTTTTGTTCCGTATCTTAACGTTTTCTTACTTTCTAAATTGCCAAGTCTGACTTCAGTTCTTGGAAGAAACTCTTCAGAAAGGACATTACGAAAAAAGTGTTTCTTTCGGTTAATTTTTGCTTCTTGATATTTCTGTATTCAAGTTCTAACAGATACATAATAAAGTAATACTTTACTATACTTCAAACTACAAGAATTCGTTTTTCTTGTAAGACTTATCGAGTGAAGTAATTAATTGCAAGAGAAGTTAATTCGTTTAACGAGTGTATGGCAATTTACACGACTGAATATCGGCCGGATAATTATACTAATTGCTTGGCAAAGCACATTTCGATTAATCTAATTTAACTAACGGGTATATCTCAGAAGCTCCCAACTTGCGTAAAGCTAACAAGCTTTAAACTTGATTGCGCATCTTCGCAATACGATATTACTAATTTCCAAAATACCAGCACCTCCTCTTCGTCTAACTTTAACGTTCACCCGTGACACACTTCTTCTGTTCCAACCATTAATCAAACCAGCGTGATTTCTTGTTCGAAAGAAACGTTACCGATACTTGTGACCTAACTGCGAAGCTTGCGAAGGAGCGCGATAAATTTCGCGTATAACCGAGCGAAGTGGGTTCGGCGCAACAATTTGTTGAAATCCCGGGAAATCCCGATTCGTACAGTCGACCGGCCAAATTCTCAGCAAACACCACTAAGGGACTATCTAGGTGACAGGAGATTTGTACGTTCGAGCCACGACGGCTGAAATCGCTGGTATTCATTGGGCAAATACCGGCCTTGAATAAACGATTTCGCTAATTCGCATTCTTGGCGATAATTCAACCGACACCTAAAATATCACGGAGAGGATAACAATGGTAATTGTGGAATTTTTGAAGTTATCGTAGCACAGAAACACTTTTACAACACGATTCTTTGGAAAGTGAAGAGCTAGGAAGAAATAGTTATATATACATGAAGTGACTCACAAAATTTGCATACTTTGAATATTTTCTACACTCTGTGTTGATTGAGAAACTGTTTTAATGATTCAAAGGTGAATTTTGTCCTTTGAATAGAATGTTATAGTCTTATAAAGAAATATTGTAATTATAATTTAGTTATAATAAAATATAAAGGGATACATAAGTTTAGGTGGAAATATGTTTGTAATTATTGATCCCAAATAAAATGGTTAATAACATATTTTTGTTTACTTTTTCAAAAATAATTACTGTCTTTTCTCTGAAGACGGGGAATTAGTGATAAATTTACCTCATAAGAAATCCAATTTTCGTTCGCTAATCATAACAGTTAATGACATTAATTTTCATTTAATAGAAAACGTTTCGTTCATGATTTTCGCGGTCTATACGCGGGAAATTCTATAAATTTTCTCAATAATTGCATAACAAAGGATCGACGACATCATATTTCACCTCGGAAACCTGGATATCCTTATCGTTCTCAGAGAAAACGCTGGAATCTCAGATGGATCGTAAAAGAGGCAGCTTGTGCACATCCATTTTATATCTGTGATCGTTTCACAACTCGTTACAATTATTAAAAATTTGATTACGCTTCTTCCCGCGTGTCTCCTGGTGAAAGCTTAATCTCCTAAGAAATTCTTCATGTCAGACCGTAAAGTACAATATTCAAACTTTCATCGATGGCCTCCCGATAGTCGTTACGGATAAGGACCCACGACATCGTAATTTATTTTTGTCATAAAAGAGACGTTTACAACCCATTGTCAGTTTCAGTATGAAAAGGGTGTAATTACATGCTCTTAAAAGCACCATTTTGGAATGCCCAAATCGTTTATCAGGATGAAGTTATTAAGATCTTACGATTCTACGTATTACTTGTGCTCTGATAATTCATTGTGAGTTAATTTTGACGTGAATAATCTAATATATATTTGTGCATATTATTATATATGCACACTTGCACTAACTATAATTTTAAATTACTAAAACTGTTATTAAAATATCTATAAATTATTTATAGAAGATTTGCGCACGTACCCCACAAAATTTACTGCATGACACATTTTTATGCGTTCAAAAATATCGCACAGGTGTTTAAATTAGAAAAAGAACGTTCGAACTAATCATCCTCGATAAAAAATGTAATCCAAGTTTTAATAAAACTATTTCAGTCTTATCTATCTGCTGAATAGAAAACTAGTTCGACCACCGAAATACAGAAGTTTTAAATTCCAGAACATAGTGAACTGGTCGCGTTCATAACGCTCGCAGTTAACTCTATTCGTAAATCTTAAAGGCTCTCAAATAGCCAGGCAACGTTTATGAAACATTCTCTAAGTTATAACCGCATAAGCGGTGTAACAGTATTCTCAATGAAGAACGTAACTGCTTTAACGTTATAAACCACAATACAACCTTACTTAGAACATTGTTTCACGAAAAAACTGTACACTCCTTTGCTGTGCGTTAAACAAAATTACGAATCCCGTTCGAATCTAATCACGAAGTCCCCGCGAACCTGTAACGAAAGATATTCGTTTAGTAGATACCTCGACGTAAAATTTTCACGACGATCGCCTGCTCGAAGATCGTCCAGCTCGTATTTCAGTTAAAATGTTCGACGCGCTTTCTCTTACATAGTAACGTGACGTTCTTTGGGCCAGCCGAGTGAAGGATATTCTTTAATACTCTGTTCACACTTTTCATTCGAAGCACATGGTGTCTGAGCTACGAAATCGCGATCCCTTTTCAATATCCTCGAAAAAGCAGCGGCCGGGCAGGACATTTTAAGCGATCCTTCCAATAAATAATACTCGGAAATGCGTGGTTAAGGTACTCTGAGTATCTACTAAATTTCTCGGCTACATCGTTACACCAACGAATGGACGCTATTCTGCAAATCCCAAAGAAAATTACGTGCACGCCGAAACATAAGTGCTCGCGATAAATCTGCATGTATGTGTACGTAATAAAGACTTCTATGTTCGAATTAATAGGAGGAGGAAAGTGGTCGGATAATGAAACTGCCAGATAACAGAGCAATCGTTTTCTTTACATTAAATTTCATTTATTTAAATAGAAATCAACCAAGTCGATATTTGTTTCAGTATTTAAAAATTCTGTATTCTTTTGATTGTTAGGTTTCATAAAGTTCTTCATGTAAGTAGCTGTGTAGGAGATCGAAAAATGAGGCCTTCGAAGTGTCCACTGTATTTTTGTTTAGGGTTGATGAATCTGTTTCTTTCTTTGTAACAATTGCTTTATAATTATTGTAATTCATTTGCATCCAAATAAAAAGAATTGTTCGTAAAAAATTGTTTACTTCAGTAATGAAGATTTATCATGTAATTTGTTAAAAATACTCTTTAGCTGAGTAAAAAGATAAATACTGTTTTAATTCTTCTGTTTGCGTTTAAGGATAAAACTACCTTAAAATGTCTTCATTAAGAAGTTCATAATCTTAATAACCCCATAAACAATGTACTTCAGATTTGTTAAGTTGTTAAACGTTAACTGTAAAGCTTTGAAGTGTGTTGAACATATAACTTCACATGAACAACTTGAAAGTTTAACGAATAAGGAAACACAGTTATTTGCTTCCATTACGCTTAATATATTTTCCAATTTCAAATATTTCCATTATTAAAGCGGTGTTCGGGTGTGGTTTCAATGCTTTTCAACCTCATATTACGGAATCATCGGCTGGAAACGATACAACTGATTCCTTACCTTCAAATTACAACATTTAATTATAACATTGTTGAAGTCGAAAGTTAAACTTTTCTATTCTCCATAAAAGACGTTTCGTGATTTTTTCCTATTGTTTAACAGGTTTTATTAACACTTAGCCGACCGAATGGGGAGATCTCCCATTTTGTCCTCAATAGAGCGCTGCAATTGATTCTGTTTGCTTTTGTTATTAATTAGTCTTGAACTAGTACTGTTCACAAATTTTCTAAAATACAATTTTTAATAAATTCAACGTCAGCTTAGGACCAACTAATAACAAAAGTAAATAGAATCAGTGGCACTGCTTTGTCAAGGAAAAAAATGGGAGATCTCCCCATTCGGTCGGCTAAGTGTTAATATTAAAATTCTATTTCAAACAAACCAACGTATTATTCATTGAATTTAAATGAAAACAGAATCATTCGAAGCGCACAAATCTTTAATAATTGTTACATCGAAGAACGTATTTGGAAACAATATTATTGTTATCCCTTCTGTTACATCTTCAACAATATTACATAAACATTGAACAGTAAAAAGGTTTAAGAGCAAAAAAGTATACGATGTAAAAGATATGAAAATTGCATTTAAATTCGAATAAATTAGTTAAAAGATCAGATCTTTATTCCAAGAATTCCCAAATCGTTGTTCCCCTCAACACGGTCATCTGTGTCACGGATAATAGCGAGGGTCCGTCATAATTATCGATGAGTTTGTTCGTAATGGCCGCTGGTAACGCGCCTATTTGACGTCCGCTGCTGACCCTACATTAATCGTTATATCTTGCCTTCAATAAAGGAGGGAAACCGGCGTACACACGATATATCAGGTCCTGCAATTTGAATCGCTAACGAGATGTATCGGCATTCGTTGGAATAGCCTGCACGCGGTTGTGTTCGGCAAGCAAGGTCATCCATTGCCCTCATTACATCTACTCACGGATAAATCCTACAATGAACTGCTTCGTTAAGTCAATATGCACTAGGTTTAACAGGCAGTGGATATAAATTTGCCATGACTTCACCGAAGGGAGAAGAATTTTTAAGAATATTTATATCCGTAAATTATCTAATATTGTATATTACACAAAAGAATAGAAAATACATATTTTATTGTACATACGTATCAATAGATAATGCAATAACAGATGTTACCACTAATACGAATAATTCTTTTGTAATAATATCTGTGATTATTTTATTGTACATTATAATAAATAGTAAAGCACCCAAGCAGATAACATGTTTCAGCTGAACCGAAATCTGCCGTGTTTAATTAAATTTCAAATATAAGTGATTGCTTTAGCGTAAGGATTTCATTGACAGCTCTGACATTCGAGCGAACATTTCATTCATCACCTATCGATGAATGTGACAATGCCAGGATAACTGGATTTAACCGAACCGGAGGAAATCTCTGATTCAGATTTGCGAAACAAATTTTTTAAGCGAACGCTACTAAAATATATATATATTTCCGATAAAAAGGAAATAAATTGTAATTTTAATTATTTCACAATATATATATATATTAGTATGATTGTTAATTATTTCATAATATACGTGCAAAGAAATGAGTTTTTTTACAAGATATTGTAACGGTTGAAAATTATTCTACAAAATTGTATGCAAATATGCTATGTTACTTTTCTACTATTATTATTTTATGAGTCCGTTATTCCTTATGCAAAAGTAAGTTTGTTGGCATCCCGTTAAAACGTAATCAATAGTAGAACCTCGAGATGTCTAATAAATATTTCATAGCCAGGACTACACGTATACGAATGCTCGCACAAAACAGACACAGAATCGAGAATCGTGGAGCGCGTCTGAGAAGCACTCCAGGCGCCCTATTCGAGGTGGCTCCGAAATGACAGGCAAGAGTGCCGCGAAATTGTTCCACATTGAGAATGACTGAGCACGATTCGAAGAATACAACGAGGCGCCTTTCAAGGGCGCCAGGAATTCGGGACAAGGCGGCTTGAATGGCGACGCGAGGAGATGGCTACGAAGAAAAGAGGAAGAGAGCTTCAGCGCTTACTGTTGAGCGATTACTAGGGCGCGTGCCATTCTCTCCCTTGTTCACCTAAGTTCTGCCGCTGCTATTACAGTTGTCACTTCCCATTCCGCGGTTTTGTGAGTCCCAGTGACAATTATTCCTCGACGCCTTGCAAGCTTATGACACGTCCTTTTGCACGCGTGTCTGGTAAGCTTAACGAAGGCCTCCGATTGTAAAACTTAATCGAAAGCTTAATTCGATCGAAAGAAAACATTTATTCGTGAAATACAAAACTCTCTTTAACGAAACATTACACGTTTTAAATTCTAAGCACGAACAATTACGCTATACGTCGATGCAAAAACGACACGCCTTCGTCTGCATAATTAATTGTAGCACTGAAAAAGAATGATCCTAAAGCAACTTCGATTATACCTATTTGAAATTTTATTACTACCTCAACATTTTATAATTTCTCAATTTATTCCACGCTGTACTTGAAACGTAACATTATCACATAAGCAAGACATTTTTTGAACTTCAAACAGTATCACATCATATTGGGTTGGAGGTAAAGTTCTGTCGTATTTTAAATAGGCAGGTAATTTTTCTTGTAAATAAAAAGAACATTTGGCTAGTGGGTCATTGGGAATTCTTTTTGTTTTTTTACCTGCTGTATAATATAAAACGAGTCCTTTTTTACCGTTCATCATTTACTTGTGACATTTAAAGTGAAAAACATGTCAGTAGATAAAGTGCATTTACGACACTGCATTTTGTATGAATTTCAAAAAGGAAGCAACGCATCGGTTGCATGTAAAAATTTATATGCGGTATTTGGAAAAGATATTGTAAATGTTCGTACGTGTCAAAGATGGTTTAGCAAATTTTCGTTCCGGGGATCTGAGCCTCCAAGAAAGTGATCGATCTCGACGACCATCCAAGATCGATAATGATGTTTCGCGATCCATGTTGGAAAATAATCCGCGTTTAACAAGTCGAGAAATTGCAGAAGAGTTTGGCATTCATCGTGCAACTGTTGGAGATCACATTAAATCTCTTGGGTTTGCGTTAAAGCAAAGTGTTTGGGTTCCGCATGAATTAACGGAAACGGAAAATACGACAGAACTTTCCCTCCAACCTAATAATATCAATTATTTGAATTCACATTTTCACGTGGACCGATCCGGAAACGTATCATCGATACATTCATCCTATATCTCGACAGTTCTCAAGGCAAGTTTTCAACCATGAATTTTCGAAAGCGTCATAGACGTCCAGTCGCGTGTCCGTTCCATTCTCAGCCGAGAATAGAGACGTCGGGGAATTTGAGACGACGTTTCGTAGCACGCTCATGGGGCGAGGTCGGGGAATCGGGCGGATGTCGCAGACGTCGACGGAACTACGGCGATAAATAAAAAGTATCGTCGCGGCGCGACGCGAGAAACGGACGAGAGATTTTTTTCTCGACGTCCTTCCGCTTATTGAACGCGGTTCGCGCGCGTAAATAATGCGGCGAATCGTCACCGGAAGCTCGTACGTCGCTTTCAGCGGACTTCTGTTGAATGGTGAAACTGGCTTCGGGAACGGCCAGCGGAGGATGAGTTTACATTTTAATGGCCCAACTGACCGATACATTGCAACGTGTTGCCTGCAACTTTAATCTCGAACGCGAAAATATCGATTGCACGATGAATTGTTATTAGGTTGTCACAAAAATTCGACTTTCAGCTTCAATTTTGGATAACTGTAAAATTTTCGAAGTTTCGAAGGGATGGAAACGAATGATAGAACAAGGTGCTAATATCTTGGGATTAATATCTAATGAGATAACGTAAAGAATTTTTGAAACAACAGTTCGATATTAACTCGTTTGAAATGGTGTAATTGTTGAATAGGTGAGAATTTTCTAAAGCAATTTATAGTTAATTTAAAATCTACGAAATTGAACGATTAAACGATAATTTGCTGCTCGTCGTGGAATTCTTTTCGTTACTTCGGGCAGCAAATTATTTGTGAAACACACAAAAATGGCATAGTTATGTCGTTGATCAAGCTGAAAGCGTCGCGCTACGTAGACCCAAAGGAAATTCCAAAATTGTCGTCATATTATTGAGAATTATTAATACCAGCTGACGCCAGTGAACAGCGTTATTTTCAATAGAGATCGAACAGCGAATCAATTATGAAATTCCAAGCGTGCGTGTTACCGGTTAATACAAAATTAGCGTGAAAGCACAGGGACCAACAGAATTCATCAAAATGTATGATAAAGCATCGATGAAACGAATTATAAGAGTCGACTTAATTAAACGTATTTGGCGCTGATTTAACTAAACAGACAGATTTGATTATTTCAAGCTGCACGGGGATCTTTTAATAAACGAAATTAAGCTGTTTCGTGTAAAAACTCTCTTAAGGGGTAACACCACTGTAGAATTTTCAAAAAATTATTTTTGTTTTTTATTGTCGTAAAAAATACTTTGAACCTTCTAAAATATGATGCAAAAGGTCTAATCCCTGAAGAATAATTTTTTCTACGGAATTTTTTGTAATATACTCAAATATATGCTCAACAGTTACCCCAAGTATTATTTCTCTGTCACCTTTTCTTCCGCCCCGAAAAAATTGTCAAAATAAACGCTTTATTTTAGGTCGTTACAGTGGTGTTACCCCTTAAGTACGTAAACGGTCAACATCTTTCGGATTAACTTCAACCGGCGTGGGAGTCGTGAATCATATTTCGTTATGAATAAATAATACGCGTTCCACTTTTGAACTCAATGCGATTGCGTGTTTAAAAATGTGCTGCATTACTTTTTTTCAAGCTTTTAATTCAGTCCTGTGCAGCGTTCCAAAGCAACTTATTCCAAGCCAACTATCAGAGCGTCCCAGAAATATTGCACGTTTCAAAAAATTCCTTTGTAAATCGAAACGTACAGTTGGAACAGAAACGGGCGAGAAATATATTTTCAAATCACGCTAATAAATAATCTACAAATGTTTAAAGGGAACCTGTTTTTAACTGTTTAAAGGATCGGTCGTTTGGAAAATTCTTTCATGGTTAACGATGATTTAAAGAGAAAGCCAATTTTTTGGCACGCTCTGATACGTAGCGCGAAATATAAATCATAAATCATGGTAAACCTCGAAATGTATCACGGGAAGCGGACAC
The DNA here is from genome assembly GCA_033822845.1 of Tetrapedia diversipes. NCBI lineage: Eukaryota > Metazoa > Arthropoda > Insecta > Hymenoptera > Apidae > Tetrapedia > Tetrapedia diversipes. The sequence goes on from JAOPTO010001297.1 coordinate 705,610, forward strand.
AGTGTGCCATGCACCATATATCATAAGAAGAAGGAAGCTCACGCCGCTAAAGTGATGTGATCCAAATCATTTTGACAGAATACATGGCGACCGATTGTTTGATGTGAGTTATCGCTGTCAGAAGTCATCGATTCCACTGATCGTTCGCCGTAGCAATTTACGATCTGGACTGATCGTTACAGTAGCATTCCCTTTGAACTGTATCGATATACAAAAGGGTTGTATTAAGTGTCAACCTTCTCTTTAATTGAATCGCTGAAACTTCATGTGCCAAATATTTCTGCTTGTATTTACCAAGCTATTAGGTTAATCGTCTATTTAATGAACCAAAGTTAATCGAACAGATTAAAAATAAACTTAATCAGAATTTCTCAGAAACTGCGAAACGGTAATGCCAAAAATCATAAAAAGTAGAAATCAAAATTTAGTCTACTTTTTTTTACTAAAAATATATTAAAAATTTGTCTATCACGAAAATATGATCAATGTTACAAGCTATAACTTTTCAAGCTCAAACATATTTTAAGATAAATATAATTTAATGATTTAATATGGTTTTATATATGATAAAACATATTTCAGTAATTACGATAAAATGCAGCTACGAAAAAGCGGGACAAAAGATCGAAGCTTTCAGTGGAACGACAGTAGGTGAAAAAAGCAGGAGAGTACTCGCCTGAAATTCAAAGTTACGTATATTAATTTCTCCCTGAAAGTGTTATACACGACGATCGCATTAAAACTGCTTTTCGGAATCGGAGATTGAAAAGCACTCTGCGGTGAAAGTAGCGAGGTCTGCATTAGACGCGACAGAAATCTGGAACGTCGCATATAGCTGCACTAAACGTTGACGTTCGAGCACCATTATGCATCGATGTACCGACATATTACTGTCACAGTGTATCGACTATTCGCAAAACCATTTTGAGTAACTATCTTTGAAACGAAATGATAAACAATTTCTTAAAGAACATCAAATTTACAAGGTGATAAAGAAAAGAAGCTAGAAAATCTTCGATGATTCGTTTCACTTCAATTCCACCGTGAGTAACTCAAACCGCAATAATCATCAAGCAATTATCATTCTACGTAAGTGCTAGGGATTGATAATTATTTATACGTATTATGGAAACTGGCTTTGGTTTATAACCACGGAGTCTGGGCCTGACCATCGTGTCTCCTCTGTATCAGAGCCTAACCCACCCGGTTAGGCGAGCCTTCACGCTCGCAGTTTCCCCGTCATATATATTCTTCCAAACACTCGTTTCCTTTCTTTCTAATTCTAAACACTTCTCACTCGATGCATTCGGTCACGTTCACCCAAAATTCCTCAGTCGTGACGTTTTCTCAAGTGCTCATCCTTCGCGCCTTAGAAACAGTCTAGTCCAAATATTCTACGGTTAACACGACTATCGCTCAACTCAATCACCCTTCACACTTTCCTAAGCTCGCATACACTTGATCGCATTACTACATTAATGTTAACGCTCTCATTATAGCGTATTCGTTCACGAGATAGCTCGCGACACAGTGTTCTCTTTCCCTGACGAAGAAAAAGGTAAAGCTGGTATCGTTTCCAGCGGTTAAATCGAACAGTGACAAGCCAATAAGAAAGCAACGCTCGGCAACGCGAGAAAATATTCCCTTGGCGACTGTCGCTTACATAATACGTGTCGTAGTATCGAAACCGGCAGTTAAGCGGAATTAACAGGAAACGAGGGCTGCCTTAGTCACAACGAGCCCGGCCATTATTCCATTTGCTCGGCTCGCCACCTTCCGTATGAACGCGCGCCAGGATTGAAAGGCGTTTCGCGTGAACGCGATGAGAGTCGCTGCAATAATTGCAGGATAATTATTCCTTTCTCTCCGCTAAGAATTTCCATAGCCTTAACCGGCTGCCAGCTCAGTTCAATCTGTTCGAAACTCCCTGTCCCTTTCCGTGTCTCTCTCCTTCTGTCCCCCTTTCTCGCGTCGTTCCCTTTCGTTCTGGTCCAGCTTCGCACCCGTACCCGATTTTCCTCCCAGCTAGCAGCCGGAGTGTTTCTACGAGCGGCCTAATGGCGGCTCCGCAGCTCGTAACACCGCTGCACAATCTAACGCACTCGCTGCTGCTTGTTCTTCGCCATTGTGCTCGGGACTTTCTATCGATCCCACCCGGTTCTCCGCTTCTTCCTGCTCTCCTTTCTTCATCGTCGTGGCTTACCCTCGCCAACTACCACGAACACCATCGCGAGAGACCGGCTGGCCACGTTTCCCGGGGTTCCTTATCGGCGATTACTCGCGTGCGTAGTCGAGGCGGTTACGGGTCAAGCGAGGTTTTTGGTGCCTCCGTTTTAGATACATTACGTCGTTTCTATTTGTCTCAGTCTAAGGATAATAGCCCGGAGAACCCTCCCGGGTCTGCAATTATTTCTCGGTAAAAGGGTAAGCAAGCGCTTTAGATACAGCCTTTTAAATTTAGCTCGCCAGTTAAGCCAGGATTTTAAGAATGTTTCGAGGAAAAAAGGATTTTGGTTTCGTGATTCTGACAAGTTCAGTCCATACGTTTAATTCAGAATGTTGGATGTATTAACGATTAGGTCGCTGGTCGATCGAATCGTGGTTATGGCTGTTAATAGATCATCAAAAGGTTTTAACGTAATAGTTAACACTTAGCGAACAGAATGGGGAGATCTCCTATTTTTTCTAAACAAGAGCGCTGTAATTGATTCTATTTACTTTTGTTATTTTCTGCTTTTCCAAAGTACAGTTTTGAATTAATTCTTAATACGCGATAGACAGTGTTCGGTTAAGTGTGGCACCGTGCGGTTAGCTAAATGTTAATAGACTTTCAGTCAGTGAAGCGTTAAGAGTTTTAATCAATTTTTCGATTAACTGTTTCTATGGTTTACCGTACGATCGGCTTAATGGAATTTTCGAGGGGAATTAAAAGTAAAATCGAGGAAGAAGGAGGGAAAGATCAACAGAGGCGAAATCGGAGAATTCCACATTGCGCAATGTTAGGACATCTGCTCTCCCACGTTTACATGCATATGCACGGGCCCGGCGCCGCTTGCTGCTCTAAACAGAAACTACTTACGTATGTACATATGTATACAACATAGTTGCTACGTTTACTAGAGTTTCATAGCGAGGCGTGTTATCTTGTCCCGTAAATACACGAAAATAAATGAAAGCTGTAATTAATATCGAGGTCAAATTGTACAAAATAAAGGAAGGTCCGATCGGAAAATGAAACAAATCTGAAATTTTTCGTTTGTTCCTCTTTCAAACAATCGTAGTATTCGATTACAAGATATATTTTTCGAAATTCTAGAAACTTTTATCTCTTTCTCGTCGTGAGATAAACCTTAGAAACGTTTGATTCGTAGTAACGAAGCGGATAAGAGCACGATGAATTATTTCGAGCGGAACAGCAAATTTACTCACGCCCCGCTGTATTGTTATTGTTTTCGATAATCACGTTCTGGGAAATTTTCAAAGTTAAGCGCGTATCAAAAGTTTTAACAAGATAGATCATACGAACAAAGTTCGAGGTTGGTGCAGCGTGAGACAGATGCAAACCGTAGGTGACTTTGGTTTGCCTATATAGTTAGACGCCTCTCACGTCCTCATCGCCTATGATTAGTTTCACAGGTTGTTTCTAAAATGTTCAACTAAACCGTACCGTCCTATTCTATTAATTGCGCGACTGAAACGTGTCATGCAAACATTGGACGAAGTATATATGTATGTTTCTGATTTAACGTACACCATTTATGGAACGCCCCGTTTATCATGAACGGTATATCATTGTTTATTCACGATCAGCTAAATGATCGAAAGCATGAATAAGAAGAACGTGTGCTAATAATTGTAAATGAAATAGAATTGAATGATTTAACCCTGATGGCTCCAAGTGTGTCTCTCAAGCACCAAACATAATTAATAATATAAATATTATTAATAATCATATTACTTTTAACATGAATAAAGATTGTTTTGAATGACTTTAATATTATTATTTACACGTCACTGTAGCATTTAAAGTGTGACACTTAAAAACTTGCAAGTCAAAATATAAATTGAGTTGCCGGTCGATATTCACGCGTAAAAGTACGAGCGTTAAGGGTTAAACGAACAATATCAATTACGATAACTTGTAATTACACGACTCTGCTCAGTGAAATAATTTTCATCATTTCCGTCTACATTTTCATTGTGGCCACTGTATAGCTCGATTCAACGAGCATAAGATCTCGCAAATATCTTCTTCTCTCTGATACACATCTAAGAAGATTTATTAGCTCATCGGTATTCCAAGCACGCCTCGATTTATTCACCTATTTTCCTCAGAAATTACGCTTGTCCCATTTATCAGCAGATCATCAGGATATTCGAAATCGATAAAAGAAACGCGGGTACGACCGGCGACACGTCTCGATCTTTCACGAAACTTTCAACTTCTCCACCCCGGAACCTTTTTCTTCCGCCTCCGATCGTCTACGGCGCCCTTTAATCTCCATGCTCTCCGCACTTCCGTCTCCCGCTACATTGAAACGAAAGAAACAGGAAAGGGTTGGGGACCGGAAATACGGACGCAAATTGATCGATCGGAAAAAGTTCCCCGGAAAAATATCTTTCGTCGTCGTCGTCGGGCGAATTTGTCGTCTACCAATAAGATTAATCGAATATTTTAATCCGCGCGGGATTTGTTTCAAAACTAATTAGCTGGCAGAAATGTGGACTCCATTTTCAGCCAGATTTTGCTTCACGTGCGCTTTTCAAGTAGAATTACACTTGCTTTCTGATCTGAGTATTCGCAAGTCAATTGCTTAACAAATATTGAACAGTAACAAAAAGTATTTTGCTAATGACTAATTAGAAAAATCAAAGAAACTTCTGCACAGACCTAACACATAAATGCTTTCCAATGCGTTGGAGATTAAACTTTTCGTAAATGTCAATCGGGTCATTTGCAACCGCAATAAAATAGGTAACATCGATAATGAATAAATATCTTGCCGTTTACGTTAGAATACGTTTCGCAGGATTTACGAAAACATGTAATTACACATGTAACGTAAAGGAAAGAAAATTCTTTTCGCCTACCAAGTAGAAAGCAATCGGTTGCCAGTTTCAACGACAACATCATTTTAAACTGTGCTTTAGGGGGTTGTTCGCGACCAGGTCGGGGAACGAGCGTAGAGACAGAGGAAAAATTCATTAAGGATTCTTCGATGGTAATTTCGCCCGTTCCCGTCGTCTCGTTCCTCTTCTTTATTTTCCCGACCAGCCAATCGAATATTCGGCCGGCTACGAAATCTTCCGCCCGCGCCCTTTTATTTACCGCTCGAGTAGCAAGTTTCGGCCGCGGCCGCCTTCCGCTTCTACTTCGCCTAATTTAAATTCGCGACCAGCCACTGCGCCCGCGATTCCTTTCTTTTTCTCGTTCGACTCGAGGAGATACGAATTATCTGAGAATACAGCTGCTGCAAAAAGTATTCGCATACTTTCGCCTGGCGTTTCTCAATGAGACGATTTTTAAACTGGTTCCACGGCCCGCTTTTGCGGTCAAACAAAGGTACTGCCGACACAAGCATGTGTTTAATTAATCAAATTTACTGTACCAGTTGTGCAATCTATTCTCTGCTCCGCATATATTATTAACAAACGGTTATTTGTCTGACAATTGTTCTTCGAAACAACTGAATTTTTTGTATTCTGTAGCTGGCAACTATGTTTCAATTAAACAAGAAATGACATCGAAGGAATTGTTCGATCATTTTCTTAACCCTTTGGGTACATTTGACGAGTGAAACTCGTCATCTGCTTTCTTGGGCAAAGTTACGGTGGACGACTCTGACTCCTCATTTGAATTTAAGAAGTATGCGTTAATGTTTGATGCCAATAGAGGTTGATGGCAATCAGTTGCCTTATATTTTGTTTCATTTATATATTTATTTTTATTGTGTAACTAAAATGCTGTTTCAAAAATATATTTATATCACCAATATAAGTATATTTCAAATAACATGTATTACTTTTACATATTAATCCATATAGCGACAAATTAAATCCGTCCCATAGGCATAAAAATCTTCAAATAATTCAGTACTCAAAGGGTTAATCACTACGTGCACAAATTACTAGTGTTAAAGATGTATGCGTGATTTGTGGGGGTGTGTGTTAGCGTACAAGTATGTTTGTCGTTTGTCGGGGCTCTCTTCGGTACTAATAATACCCCATCACTTGTCCTATTGCGCGTAAAGGGCCTTCCAAAATGTTCGATACTAATATCCCGAATAAGTATAAAAGAGAAGAGCGTGTTCGACGCGCGCGCAATTCACGTGAATGTTATAAGAGTTATAAGAGTTAAAATAAAATATCATTTATCTGTATTAAGACATAGTTTATAAATAAAACGATTTATTTAGCAGTAATTGCCAACAGGCGTACGGAAACGTTTCTAATTTTATAAATGACTAACAACTAGCGATATCTACTTTCACAAATACACAGAAACGAAGCGTGTAAAAATTAAATTAATTTTCATTATGCGTCTCGATATATTGTGCGGGGTGTGCAAAGTAACGCAGCTGCGACAAGAAATTCGAAACAGTTCGTACGGTTTTCGAGGCCACTGTACATTTTATCGTGCGATAAAATTACGTGAATTGTGAAATCGAGCGAAACCCACCCGAGGCTGAAGCCGAAATTGCAGGAATTAAAAAAAAAATGATCGAGGAAGAACGGTCGGACGTAGCGCGAAGGAACTTATTTCCGCCGCTTCCAAAGACAAGTTGAACAATTTCGGCTTTGATGTCTCCTTCGGTCAAACGAGAAAAGGTTTCCGTTCCCTTTAATTTACCGCCAGAGCGGCAGGATTTCGTTCGTACTAGTGTTCCGTTACTGCTCTCCTCCCCTTCCTTTTTTTTTTTGCCCCCTTTTTCCACCATTCGATTGTCTACCCGTTGCTCACCCATGTTATTTCTTGCTCTTCTTTTTCGGCTGGAAACTACCTCATGGGAAAGAAACAAGTGACCCATTCTTTGCTCGGTAACAAACGATCGAAAGTTGAAAAGTGGATGAAAAGACAAAAAGTGGGGTCGATTTAGTACGGCGCTGTTGAAGTGTGAATTCAAGCAGTTTTTCTGTTGAAAATTCGCAACAAAAACGTTGATGATTTCGTTGCTGCGTTTAAAAAACTTGAAAACTTGTCTTAAACTTTACGAAAAATTGGACAACATTTAAATTTCTTAAATGATAGGAAGATCCTTCGTTATTTTAAAAATTTTATGTTTTTACACGATTAAACGGTTCGAAGGGAACATTTGCTAAATAATTAACATTTTTCTTGGAAATGTTTAGAAGTATATATAAATTAAGGGTTACGTACGAAAAAGTCAATAGCTTTTATCTTTTCTATAAGTTGTCGAACAACAAAAATACGGGATTCATTTCTGAGACATCCAGCATCACTTACTTAACGTTTTCTTTGAATTGAAATTAAAATGAACTCCGCAACGATTGCTTTATCGACGACGCTCGAATCGATTGTTTGTGGGAGGGCTTACGCGTGTTGTCTGAGCAAACTGGTGCTAGCATAGTATTTTTCCTCCGAAGTTCCTTGAAATATTGAGAAACGACAAGTTTAACGTTTTACAACAGGTTTAAAAATTACTACTTATACTTTTATACTGTATGAATCATGGATTAGACAAATACAATTTGTAAGCAGTAAAGAAATAATAATTCTTTGCGGTAGTACGTTTCCAAATTTTTAATTCAGATATATAAATAATTGAATAATCAAAATATTATTTGTAAATATAGATTACTCTATAAACAGTACGATTATTTTACTTGAAATATTAGTTGATCTTTCATGTAAAACGTTGCCTATCTTTTCTGACATAAAACCTAAAAAGTACTTGCTAACATTATTAGAACCTTTTACCTCCTAAAATGCTTAATAAAAAGATTTAATTAAATTTTACTAGTTAAAAGAGTAGTTATAAATAATCAAAAAAAGTCGCAGTATATAAATCTCAGTATGCTCGTTTTTTCAATGTATTACTTTTAACTCTGCCCGTATTCTAGAACTTCTTTACCAATAAAACAATAACCTTTTCTATAGGTTTCTACTTATCTAAAATGTTTCTACTTATCTAATATCTTGTTTTATTTCATATATTCTACCTAGGTTGTTGCCTTAAAAGTTCCACGCGATAAACTATCAACGTTTGCACGAAAACCACGGCAGCGTTCACTAAAAGACCATCAGGATGACAATGAAACTGTTCCAAGGAGTAAATCAATGGCTGAATGCGTGCTGTTAAGTGAATCGCGGAAAGGAATTGCGCGGCGGGGTTCGTGAAACTTTGGATTACCAAGAACTCGTGCGTTTCCTATAAGAACCGAGACAAGTTACGAAACTCCGGCTACCTCGTGATAATTAGAGACTCCTGTTACATAGAATGAAGGAAAGTTTAAGTTTCGAGAGAATCGTTCGACTTATTTTCTTCCCCCGAACGACCTTCCACGTATTCATCGTTCGTCTTCGCGTGATTGGATTCGTTCTTTTATATCTTTCATGGAAAATTATCACAACACTTCATGGAAATTAAATTGATAGACAATTGTCCTTTGAAACAAACAAGAATTAATTTCAGTAAATTTACTGTTGCTTTAATGTTTGAAGATATTTTCTTATATATTCATTATATTTATCGTGCTACAAATACCTAAAGAAGGCTTTCTACTAGATTAGGCTACTGAAGGAACCTACACGTCATTTAAGTAATATTAATCATTTACCTCGATATTGTTTTTCCATGCTAATTTCCCAAATTTCAGTAAATTTACTGTTGCTTTAATGTTTGAAGATATTTTCTTATATATTCATTATATTTATCGTGCTGCAAATACCTAAAGAAGGCTTTCTACTAGATTAGGCTACTGAAGGAACCTACGCGTCATTTAAGTAATATTAATCATTTACCTCGATATTGTTTTTCCATGCTAATTTCCCAAATTTCAGTAAATTTACTGTTGCTTTAATGTTTGAAGATATTTTCTTATATATTCATTATATTTATCGCGCTACAAATACCTAAAGAAGGCTTTCTACTAGATTAGGCTACCGAAGGAACCTACGCGTCATTTAAGTAATATTAATCATTTACCTCGATATTGTTTTTCCATGCTAATTTCCCGAATTTCAGTAAATTTACTGTTGCTTTAATGTTTGAAGATATTTTCTTATATATTTATTATATTTAGCATGCTATCAATACCTAAGGAAAGCTTTCTACTAGATTAGGCTACCGAAGGAACCCACGCGTCACTTAGGTAATATTAATTAATCATCTACCTCGATACTGTTTTTCCATGCTAATTTCCCAAACCCAAACAGAACCTAAATTTACAGACTATACTCACGTAACGCGAGGCAGTCTATATACTGCATATTCCAAGCATATGTATACGTTATATATGGATATGGACCATCCGATTTAAACAGCGCAAATACATTACGAGCTGCATTATATTTCCAAATATTGAGATTGTCCGATGACACAGGCGGATGATAGCGTGTCCCTTGATTTATGCTACTCGCTACATGATATCAGTAAACTGCTATGAACTAGGCACGCAGTTCTCATCTTAATGTGTACATTCCGTAACTGGATGCGGAACGATTAATTACTTCTCACACAAAAGAGATCGTTACTATTGAAACGTACTTTACGTTAATATACGTTTTCATTATTAAATGACCTCAATGAAACTACGAATTTCGGAAACCATAAGCATCGACGTTTAAATTAATAGGTTTAACTGCACTTTACATGAATTCTCGTTTTCATTCAGTTGCAATTTTAGCAATTTTAACGAGAAAATGTATAGGTACTCCGAAACCTGAATGAAACGATATTGTCTTTAAAAAATGGAATTATTTTGTGTATTTCAGATAACATCTTCTTTACTGTTTTACCACAATACAAAAGATCCATTATTCTATATTTAAGACAAAGATTTCTGTATTTAATTACAGAGATCAACTATTCTGTGTTTACAAAGAAATTATCCGATGAACTAATTAAATTTCATAACAACCCGCTTCAAACGTAAATTGCATTCATTAACACAGAATTATGATAGCTTGCACTTTATGCAAATCTAAGAAGTCGATTAACAAAAGCTTCCTTAAGTTTCTGTTGCAAAGTTTATTACAGATCGAAGGACAATAACATCAAAAAGCAGAAGTACGTAGGTTAATAAGGAATAGGGACGAATTTTGCAGCGCTAGATATTATACGAAAAGGAAGCTTATTTCCTTTAAGAAAGGAGAAACGAGCTTTTCACGGCTAGGAACGGTACAAGAACGGTAACATAGGTTTCAACGACCGGTGTCTAAAGGACCGTCAGATCTGAAACAGAAAATTTAATTAGATAATGAAACCCGGGCGAAAAGTAGAAGGAGCCAAGCGAAAATATAAAAGAAAGGAAGCGCGGAATGAAAACAAAAGAAGCTGGCAGCAAAGGATACGATAGTAAGGGGCGATGAAAAGAAGAAAGACAGACGGAAGGAGAGCGAAGGGGGGGGAGAGAAAAATTAAATGAGAAATACTTGCAGAGAAAAAGGTAAATCCAATTCTATTTAACATCTTTAGTACGCGCAAACCTTGCAACCATGTAATTTTTAAGTGGTTTAATAATAAGAACGACAGAAGTAATTAATTGAGTAATAAATGAAAGCCGGGTGATAATTATGAAAGTCAACATACGCTTGTTAAATTTCAAATACTTGGAACCAATTGACACGCCAATTCTGAAAAAATGACTGTGTCTGTAATAGTCAGAAAATAATTATTTCCTGTTTATTATTTAAAACAATAAATATTTTTCTTAATTATGGTCGACTGACGAAGAGAGTTTCGTAGAACCTGTTTCAACACTTAACATCCTAACATGTCTAAGCTAAACTCTCGTTATCATTTATTCTTACGTTCTTACCACGATTAACGAGTCACATTATTCATTACATTGATAAAATTATAGAAAACAATTAACCTGCTCGATAAGCGTATTTTCACGCTAATTGTTTGTAACAATTTTGTGTATATCGCAGAATTTATCCAAGCTACACTCTTTTCAGAGGTACGTCCATAAAATTCCCGTTTCATCCATTTTCAAAGATAACCTTCTTCATTCGCGGAACCGGGTACTTATTTCGTGTCTCCGGGAAAGATCTGAAAAGGAAGGGATTCTGTATCCACTGAAAGATTTTGGTGCCATTGAGAAGCATTCTCGATTCCACCGTTCCCTAGCCTGATCCCTCGGGAATAATGTTCCCATTCCTGGGGTAATGCAAGGCCCGGTTGCTTACCCTCTTCTGATAGTTACTACTTCTCTAAGCAATCAGTCCTCTGACACCTGATAGCTGCGCGACTCGAAGTCACTGCCTGTTGCCTGATACCTCGAACTGTTCAACCGTGCACTTACGTCAAGGGTTTAGCTGAGTTTCCGAGGAACCTATAGCCTTCGCGGAAACTAAACAGCGGAGTTGAACCGTTTATCGGGCCATCTGTAGCGGGTTATTAAAATGGGTTGTCATTATCTTACATCCAGGCGACGTGAATCGTGTAATCTCGGTTGAAGGAAGTTTAACCGATAATAGAGTTTCGATCGAACACGAATTTCGAGTAACAACTGTCTGTTCTCGTACTCGATATACTTTTTAACGAGTTTAATTCATACTTCGGAGTTTAAAATTGTTGAAAATTGTATTTGTATAAAGGGTGAACTTATCGAAGGGAAATCTTGTTCCACTAAATGATTTAATGTGTTTCTGTGTTCGAAGTTGGGCAGGGTTTGCGAGGGAAAGACAGAAGAGTATTAATAAAATCATTGTCAAATATAAGCATCATAATTTTGATCGTGCTGTGTACTGATAAAAAATATTTTATAGTTATTGTTATTATATAATAACACTACAATATGTTACTACAATACCACTAATTCCAACATGTATTTCCATTAAATTTTAATAATCTGTTTGTTTTAATAAAAACTGCTTTATTAACTGTTTTCCGTAAAACTCAACGCTGTATCAGATCTGAAGCGATAAAAGTCAAACAAATATATTTCAATCTTCCGTATACAAGGACGCATATTAAACACAAAGCTCCGGAAATTGTCGACCATAACTCGACCCTTCGACTGAATCGTTTTTCAAGAGATCCACGCGAACTGAATGTGACGCTTGCCAATAGCTCGATAACCAGTTATCCGCGAAAGTTCCTTTCTAATTAATTTTTAAATGAAAGTAATTCGGAAGCAAACCGGAGGAAAGGAAAGGATACAGGAGGGTGAAAGGGAGGGAGGGATGGAGAAAGGGGAAAGAGCGAAATCCAGAGACGAATAAAGGGATAGAGGTGAAGATCCTTCGCCCTCGGAAACTTTCTGCAGCTGCCAGTGCCAAGATATTATTCAACCTGCAGAGACCTTTATTAACTTCCAAATTAACCGTTGTATCGAAAATTATCCCCGGCAGAAAATGACGTAGCCTCTTGCAGCGATGTATTATACAGGCTTATGAAGCGGACGGAAATATACGACCCACGTTCTTCGTAGTTCTGAAACACGGCAGATTTCCGAACTACAGCCTCAACAGGAATAAATTCGATCTCGTGAAACGAAGTAATTGAATTTTAGATGCTCTTAAAATTGTCCGTAATTAAAACAAAGTAGATGCTTCCAATACCAAATCATTTATAGGGGAGTATTCTAGAATACATTTAACACTATTTCTACCACGACCGGTCAAATGACCGTTTTTAAAATTATCATTAGAATTTCATGTGTACAACATAATTGAATCGCCTTTAAACTTTAGACTTTTTCTCAAATATACGTATAATACATTTTTCAATATTCACTTCTTTTTTCATTGTTTACTTTTTGAGAAAAATTTGTAGTCTGTCTTACGTGGAATACGTACACGTGAAGTGTCGGTAGGAATAGTGTTAAGTGTACTTTGGATACAGTTCACAATGCATATTTTAATCATTCTTGAGAACTGTATCGAAAATATCGAAAAAGATCGTGGTGGCTCACTGAAATTCAAAAGTGTGAAACATAATTTGAGGGAGGAATATCTGAATAGGATATCGGAAAGGCGGTGCGGTGTCTGACATGCTGACTGTGAATTTTCACGAGCTAATACTTAAATTTGTACGATCCCCAAAGGTACACATAACCTGCAGAGGATTTCTGCATTTTGTCAGGAGCTCCTGGGATCTTACATCTTGACGTGCAATAAACTGAGACTCCAGCCAACATTCTTGGCACCTCAATATGCGACTCGAAACACATATTCGAGTTCGTGTCCTACATTCTTATTTTTAATTCAATGGCGAGCACGGTTCTTGCTTTTATTAAAGTTGAAGAACAATTGCAGGGGACGCAGTGATATATTAATGGAAGATTTTTTTACACTGAAAATTCAAACCTATTCTTGTTTAAATTTCAAGCTAAAGAAATTAAATTGTTCTGACTTGTGTGAGAAATTTAGAAGAAACAAGATCAAATTTAACGTTGTCGATAAAATTATTACGTTTACTTGTAGATGTTTTCATGGAGCAATGAAGATGTTAATGGTTTTTTTTTTAAACTATAACATTCGGGTAGGTGTATCAAATATTTGAACGAAATTAGATTATGAAGTGTACGGCTAGGTTGAATATGACGACGCTGTAAAAAGTTACACGTGAACGCGTTGCACGGGGAAAATTTCTTATTTCCACACTGACGTCGAATTTGACGCGAGTGCGTCATCAACGTTGCAAGGTAAGACTGCAAGAAGAACACTTATTTTCTCTCCAACTTGTTCCTAAAATAAGTCGTTCGCGAGCACGGTGAAGCGAAAATGGTGTATTACGCGTGTTCCTTCTCTACAGTTACACGAAGATGGTTTTACTTGTTTAGCTGAAAAATGTATCACTAACGTATACTGTTTCTGAAAGACAAAATGTTCTAGCTACATTTTATACCGGTTTTCAACAAAAGATCTATCCACGTTTGTTTAATATTTAAGAAAATTTCAAATACATTTTTTCTCTTTTTCAGTAATTTTGGTAATTTTCTTACGAATTCATTTCACGAAACTATATTTGAAAGAATTTTAGTAACGCAAGACAGTTAGAATATTAATTAAATTATTATTATTACCAATACTTAATGCTATGCTTTTAATAATAATAATAAAAATTTTATTTCAATAGGATTTAATAATATGTAAATGATTCGTGTGATAATACGTAACATCTTTCTCCTTTTAAGCGGACTGCAAGAAAAATTAGAAATCGTTACTCTTACTTCTGGCTTTCACATTAAATACACATCTTCCTGAAAGGTTTATCATCAAATTGGAAAAGTAACGAGCACTCGCTTTCCCTCTTTTACTTGAATAAACTCTCAAGGCAGAAGGTGGTTAAAGAGTCTATTAAACCAAACGGATTTCCATTAGTTATCAACATTTGCCATCCAAGTTTAAGGGAAAGCTTTTCATGCCTTATTTCGCTTCTTTCAAGTTACAGCACATGAAAAATGTAATTTTATTACCTAAGAACAATACAGACAGACGAATTTTAAATAATATAATGCGCACGTAAATAAAACAGCAGATGCAAGTGGAAAACTACGAACCATTTTTAAATAATATAATACGTACGTAAATAAAATAGGAGATGCAAGTGGAAAACTACGAACCATTTTTGAATAAAAAAAAAAAAAAAAAAAAATGAAGTAACGATTGGTTTAAGGCTCTCGAAAAACAATAGTCTCCGGGAAATGAGAATTTTTTCTGTTCATTAAAGTGGTCTCTGGAAACAGTGTTCGTTCCACTCGGAGAATATTCTCATGCATTCGAGAACAACGAGAACGTTTAATGTTACCATTTAAACGTTCCACTTCATATATTACAAGCGTAAACATACGTACTCGCCCGTATACCGACACAAAAGTAACCTAAATAAATCAACAGCCCTGTAGTTTTCATATTGCAAACGTTGAGAAGCGAGTTCATTCGTGTCGACGCTTTGTTACGACGAGATTGTTATTTTAAAAGTAATAACGATGCTTAACCATTGCAAACCATCGAACAATTTTATTTTTTCCGACAATGGGACTCGTGGATAGATATTCAATTAATATTCGCGATAAAAATATTCTCATGTACGGCTCGTTGAAAGTATTCTGTACGTTCATGAAAAGGAAGGCATCAAACTTGTACGAAGCTGTATTTTATTCCGTGCCTCTTTGTCAGATTTCAGACAATGCAACGGACGTTTCTTTTTTACATTTCGTATATCATGCACGACTCGTTGACAGCGCGGCAGTGCTGCTCGTGAAACATGTCAATATTAAATGAAACATGCGAGGAAAGAAAGAGATACATATTTAAAACGCATCTCGTTTAGTTCTTCCACCGATGGTAAATTTCGGATTTATTTTGATTAAAGTGACAGAATGTTTGCATAAAAATAGAACAGACACACGAAATGTATATACTCATCGATAGAGTAATATCGAAATGTTACTTGTCCTATGGGTATCTTTTGTATTCAACATTTTTTTTGTAATGAAGAATTGTATTATAAATAAATATTGTAAAAGAACTCTAGCCTTGTGTAACGAATTTCATGATGAAACCAACAAGCTAACTTTTTGTGAAAACAGGCAGAACGTAAATGTGTACGACTTTGTTGAATATGCGAGACCTTGTTAAAATGGGTAAAACTGTGTTAAATAAACGCGAATGTAATCTTCATTTTCATTTAGCCTCCTGTTCTTGTGGTCAGACGATGCAACATTGTAGTATCACTGCACTACTAATTAAGAATACAATTTCACCGAAAAGATTAACTATACCGAATCGTTCGAAAGGAAGTACAACTGCCGGCACTTTTGCTAAATATTTCAATAATTTTATTCCACAAAATTTCCAAAACATAGCAATTTTTTAAATGCACATTCTAAACATTAATTTATTTGAAAAAATTAAACTAAAACTGGAATTATCGTTCCATACTAAAATTTGGGCAGGATATTCATATTTTTAAGACTGAAACTATTAATCCCTTATTTGACAAAGTCTTATGCAAAATCAAACCTCGCCATAACAATCATTACTAATTAAACAAGAAAAAATAATAATTCATTCTTCTGATAGTACAAATTTGTTGTTTTCTTACAATTATGTATGAGTTTTGTTGAAAATTGAATCCAGAAATACTACGAAGCAAAAATTAACCATAAACCAGCTTTTACTTAACGTACTTTCTCAAGGACTTCATCCAATAACTCAAGTCACATTTGGCATTTTAGAAAGTTCGAAAACATCAAGAAACAGAACAAAGGGACTGAAGGACCCGGACGGGATTGTAAGAATCTCAATCACTGCGTTCTGCTAATCTTGTGACAAAATTCGCTAGGTGCGGTCAAAATTGCCCTTCCTCGTGCTATATAAAAGTATTAAATAAATTATCAAAGTATTATTTCACAAATAAGAGTTCATTTCATTTAGCAATATAAAACCCCATTCCCAAAAAGTTTAATATAATTTATCCAACGATCCGAAATGTCAATGTGGTCATGATAGGCAGGACATCGACCATGTGCTGTGGCAGTGCCAGCTGTTCAACGACCAATGAAAGAATCTGATCAGCAAACTCCACAAATCGAATCGCCAAACTTCCGCTGTCACGTAATCTTTTACTTCGGGATCCCACGACAGCCGTATGCAGTGCCATCCAATCATTTTTAAAAAGCTGTAACTTGTTAGTCTAACTTTGTAACCTCACGAATCTCATCTCTCCCTCACTCGCACAATCTATGTATCCCCTTGCTCATACATTTAACTAAATCATATGTAACGCTAAATTATGTAATGCAAAATAACCTCAGTAGAGGTTGATTACGCTTAACCCTTTCGCGGCGAACAGCGCCTTTTGGCGCCCCGTTCACTTGTTATCAGTAACTGCCTAATAATGTCCATTAAGTCGTTTGTGTTCGATGCGCTAGCAGCACACGCTTCTTGTGCAGAGATTTTTTTACATAATCAACTGTAATTATGGGAATGCGATCGAGTGGATGCAAGTTTGGGAAAGTTTGAAGAGTGCTTGAGTTGGGCGATCTTCCACCGGCGCGCCGGCTGCTTAGAGCGCAATTCATTTCTAAGCGTTCCGCCGCGAAAGGGTTAAATAAGAAAAAAAAAACGAAAGTTAAATATAAAATGTTTCAGCATTTTAATTCTATATTAACAACCCGTGAAATAGATCAGATCAGCAGTTTGTAATACCATGTATATAATATCAACCAATAATTTGTCGTAGGTCAATCGACAACTTCGGAGCACTCCTTTAAATTTTACGTGAAAGCTTCGTTTTCCTCTGAATCGGTAGTTCTTTCCGTTGAAACTGAAAGGCGATTGGCTCGAACGAAGTATGAAGACTACGGCGGGGTTAATCATCACGCGCGTCGGGGCGTCGCCGTCGACGTAGACGACGCCGACGTGCGGCTGGCCCGGGAATCCACGGGAACGAGTGGATATGAGTTCGCCCTCGGAAATTAGAAGCGCCCCGTGAACGGAATAACGAAAATCCGTCTTTTGTCCCCGGGACGGTAAACAACGATTGCAACGTGACGGCGCCGACGCCGCTTAGATCTTGCTCACGATTCGAGCGAAACGAGATTTCCAGTGAAATTCGTCCAACGAATGGATGTTCCCGTCGGAGATTGTATAAGCTTGTTCGTGATTCAAATATGTAGTTGGAACGGTTACGCCGGGCAACGAAGAGAATTTATGGGCCAGGTTTTAATTAGTTAGGAATATGGTGTTTCTTGGGGTTCCTAGCTCTGGGAGGAACTTGTGTTTGCTGTTGGATTAATTAGCCCTTCTGATTACAAGCATCACGCTAAGGTTTTGTGCTCCAGCGTGTATTTGGGAGTAATGGATCCGAAAGAAAGGAAATTCCATTAAACTTGAGTAGGTTCACTGCAAATAATTAGTTGGGAGACACGAAGTATCTCTATATTTTGGTATTGTAAGGGTTAAATATCGTAATTGTAAAGTTGGAAATGGAAAGCTACGATAACCTGATAAAATCATCTAAAAACCTTCCAATCTAATGTAGAGGTGCCAAATTTCCAAATGTAATATTTTTAAATTTTAGTATCACTTATGTGAAGGTGCCGAATGCGCAAATGAAAGAATGGATGGGGATGTGTTTGGCGTTGGTCATTTGTTCTTCTCGAATGTTCGATGACAATTTATTCTAATGTGTAGCGCAGATGCGCATAAAGGGCCTTCTCGAATGTTCGATGGCGGTTTATTCTAATGCGTAAAGAATGGTCTTCTCGAACATTCGATGTTGGTGAACCCCCACCACCCATCCTAATGCATATAAAAGGAGGTGTGTGCCCACCGAGATCGACATTCGACGATACAACAATCTACGATTTTACGTTCGACGATTTACCGATTTTGTAATTGACGATGGGACGATTCTACGTGCATTCAAGTTTCTAATAAATTAATTAAAATAAAGATTCTCTTACTATATGCCTGACCCACAAATATAAATCCTACGCTAATGTTATCGATAAAGAAGTTACCATAACTGCGCGCATCAGTGAAACAACGAGAATAAATAAGAACAGCCCGTAACAAAGCATGACAAACGATTCGGATGATCGTCTTTACGACGGTACGCGTCGTAAGCTTTCTCCTCACGCAGCGACAAACGTAAAGCGTTATCGTCGCGTTCGACGCTGTTGTTCGGTGTTAAACGCGGTCGTGAAACAGTTACTTCCGGTGTGGTATAGCAGTCCTCAAAGGGAGGCGATAAGACAGGACGGCGACAAACCGGTGGACGGATTTTCCCGTGACGAAGACTCGTCTTCTCTGCCCGTAGGATGATCCGTTCGCTATTAATTCGGCCGCCATCGCGAAACGACAGGCCGTAAAAATGGCGGGGCGAGCGGCGAGACGAGTTACCCTGCGACGGGAAAAAATTGCTAACGAAGTAACGGCGCACTCTATAAAGTGACCATCGTTGGTAGACGCCACGCCGGGAATCGTGTTTCATGTTTCTCGTTTCATTTTTCCCTCGACTTCCGCTCCAGCTTCCGCCTAGACGTCCTCCAACGGTTATCCAAGGATCCAGCGTATCTACTTCCGGCGACTGCTGTGCGCAACCGTTAAACCACGCGTTCCTTTTTCACGTGGAACCGAGGAAGAAGCGGAAAAGAATGTTTCTGTTGCATGGTTTTCTCGTCTGGTTGGAAAGGACACATTTCAATATGGGGACATTTATCGTCGAACGAGTTTTACGTGCATATCCTGGATTTAGTTGACAGTGGCTTATTTGAATAATGTAATACCTACTGTGCAAAAGTTTTGCGATCAAGTTATCTGTACTATTGATTGCGTAAGTCACAATTGATATATTGAACGTTAGAGTGATTCAGTTAGACATTTTGATAATTCGACAGCTCGGTCTAAGATTTGAGAGTGGTGGTTTCAAGATCTGAAATTTCAGAGAATTTCTTTCGATCAAGCTTTTCAACGCCTAAAAGTAACATCCGTTTAACTTCGTATTTTGCCAAATTATACCTTCACGCTGGAAAAGAACAAAGTTGATTTGTTTGCGAAACGGGCTTAAAAGCTGAGGTTCCTGGACAGCCGGATAATACATAACTTTAGACTTTCAAGAATCATAATTCATTTTTCGTCACCGGCTGATTGTCATGAACACGAGGAAAGCTTCAGCAGTAAACTCATAAATCTTGTTCCCCTTGCGACCCACTGTACAACTCGAAACTCCATTTCATACCATACTTGTATCCACTATTAATTTATAAAACAAAGAAGCCGCCGACTTGACTTAATATTAATAGTTGGGTCAGTTTAATGAAACACATAAATCTAAATATTAGAGAAAATTAAGCAGTCATAAAAACCTCGATGTTGAATTATTAAAAGCATAGTACAAATATAAATTCACTAATACGCTTCATTTCGAAAATCTTCGCGATTTCAATTAATAAGGCGAACGAGAAATTGTTCTCTGACGGATACAAACATGTTCAAAGGTTTATGAAAAATTCAGAAGCAGCAGTAACGCACATATTTATCAATTTAGGGATCTCAGACTCACTGCCTCTGTCATGAGGCACATAATTTCTGGATTTATTACGTATTTAGTGCAATCTCGACCTCCATTCATCACACCGTACCAACCCTAGAAAGACTAAGCCACGACCTGTTACGTTTAAGATTAAGCGAGGGTTCATCTAGTTAACCGTTTATGTTTTTCATACTCTCGTTCCGAAACGATATTTAAAAACATACTTTCAGCGTAAATAATAGTGTCTTGTAATTATTAGAAAGTAAAATTATTAACAAGAATAAAAATGTAACATACTATATTCTTTCACTCTTATAATTAGACTAACTTAAATCCATCTTTCCGAAATTGAGACTTATATACTTAGATTACATAAGATACTTAGAGACTTATATACCTTGTTACCATTTCTGTAATCAACAAAATTGCATGTGCAGTATTAAAAACAAAATACTTATATTCCACTGATTTCAAAGTGCAAGATAATAATATCTGTTCACAGACCAAAACGATTAACTCCACTGCTACGATTTATTTAAATTTGATCAACAAGGCATTTGATTAACGCTTAATCCTTTATTTTTGCACTGTTTTAAAGTTTGATCACTTTATAAATGGGCAGCTCATATATTATATATACGTATAACTGAATTTATAATATTAAACTTAGGCGTGAAAAAGCAGAAATTGATTGAACTTTCGCGTTCGTTTAATACCAAAAACAGCGCGTTATACCAATTTACGGCACACCGTTCCGTTCAACACGATCGTTAGAGCGGAAATCATCTTGCAATCGTATAGATTCATCGAGAATTGCGGCGTTACGGTGCGAGAATTCCGGCGCGGCCGTAACGGGGCCGAGGTAGCTGCATTTTTCGAGTTATCGAATATTCCCGTTGCACGGGGCCGTTCCTTCGAACACCGCTAAGATCTCATATCCATTTCCGTGCCCCCGCCGCCATTAACGGCTGCCGCGGAATCAATGAAGAAGCTCCAGCCGCCTCTTTTTTCCAACATTAGCGGCGCCATTTATTCGGCGAGCGAAAGTTCGTCCCGGGGGCCGCATTGAATATTTCATGAAGTTAACGTTGTTGCATTTATGTTAATTGAAAACACGATCGACCGAGCTTCGTCTTCCGGTCGACCGCGCAACTCCCACGCAACGAGATCGGTTATTTGGAAGACTTATTGAACACTACCGCGATAAGTGCCAGGAACGATACTTTCTTTCGAAATGTTACGCAAATTTTTGTAACAATTCCTACAAATCTGTTTGCTAGTATCTAATAGTATTTATGTCGAATAAATTCAAGAACAACGAATCGATTGTTGCGAACAATGGATCGCTTGGAATAGTAAATAATGGACGATGCAGCAGATTTAAAGGAGTCAAACGGTTTCTATATTCCAAGTTCGAACAACATAGAAATCGGGAATATTAAATTGAGATATCGAAAAAATTGTTTTTCTAGTGGACGAATAAACGAGTAAAGTTAAAAAAAACGAGAATGAAATTTTATTCGTCACTGAGAACGTATTCGATATTAGTAGTAGATTAATATAAAACAGACGTCTGATTCAAAGAAACGTAGCGAATTTATTACGGATACGCAAATGATCGTCACAAAAAATTGCTCTTTAATGATGCAAAAGGAGTGAACATTTATGACCGGTGGAGCAGCTTACGGAACGCTAGGACCGCATTAACCGGGAGGGGAGAAACGCTGCAGGAAGAAGGATAGCAAGTTTAAAACGATAATGGTGTTTTCGTTCGGTTCATGGAGCACCGTCAAATTGCTCGTTTGTAAACATCAAGGGCGAGCAATTTCCAGGACAATTTCAGAGAATCATGAGCTTCCCACGGCCCTGTTACGAAAAGGATCCTTCGTGGATCGCGGTCAGACCAAAGGACAGACATCCACTCGGAAGTCCTTCTCACCGTCCACCTCGACCACTTAAATATTCATGACAATTAAAGAGTCATATGAAACGGTCGTGCGATGTTTTCTATGCAAACACACCGGTAGCTGACCGTTCCACCTTCCGACTGGAGAGTTCTTTTCTCTTGTCCTTTGGCAAACTTAACTCTTTTCCCTCGCGATAACTTCGACAAAGATGTATCGCCCGTCGGAATCGTATTTGCTCGAACGAAACAGACGCGTAAAATTAGTTTCACCGAAATGAATTGCTCCAAGGTAGACGAGCATACTTTTCGATACTGCCTTCGAAGCTTCCATTTCTACGAAATTCGTGAAATAGAAATTACAACAATAAAAACATTAAAATAATCTTGCTTACTTAACATTTAACCGACCGAATTGGGAAATCTCCCATTTTTTTTCCTTGACAAAGCAGTGCCACTAGTTCTATTTACTGTTATTATTAGTTGGTCCTAAGCTGATGTTGAATTTATTAAAAATTCTATTTTGAAAAGTTTATGAACAGTACTACTAGTTCAAGACTAACTAATAACAAAAGCAAATAGAATCAATTGCAGCGTTCCGTTGAAGACAAAATGGGAGATCTCCCCGTTCGGTCGGCTAAGTGTTAAAATGCTATTAACTTAAAAATTTCTCCACCCACAAATCCACACAGGTATACAAAACTATTATCGAAACGCACACCATTAATTCATACTTCATGAACAAGCTGGCGAGGAAAGGATAGAGATCGATAAGTGCTTCCCTTCAAACTTTTGAACGGTGGCGCGTTTGTCAAACAAACTTCCTTCCCCCAAGAATACTTCATACTTCATACTAACTAAGAAGCGTTAACATCGAACAAGCACAAACTTCGTCGAAAAGAAAAATATCGTTTCCGTCACTTTCCACGCGCCTCCCCCACCGCCCTTTCTTTCCCTTCCTTCAAATCGTACTCGCGAGAGGTCGACGACGAGCAGCCGTCGGCGGATTGTCACACTCTGTCGGCGCAGGAATTTCATCTCGCACATAATTAATCTCGGCAATTACGCGGCGGACGAGTATAATTCCGTGGTAGCGCCGGCATCCGGCAGGGGCAGCGATGAAAGCCGATGCTACAACGTTCCGCGCTGCTGTCCGCGCCGCAAACTCGAGGTTTCAGATCCTTCTGCCGCGCTGTCTGTTCCTGTTTGCCCCGGAACACAACGGACCCGACCCGTTCCGTCGAGGCGCCGCCGACGCGCTGCGTCCGAAATTACCGCATACCACACTCGGATAGACCGAAGCGACGCGACGCGTGGACTAACGCGCGTAGAATTGCCGCGACAACCAACGTCCGCTCCTTATCGCCGGCTCTCGTGCTAATTTGCTCGTTTTATCGCGTCGCATCTGCGAAACTCTCTGTGATACCGCGGTGAGATGGTCGCCGCAGAGGTTGTACGTTCCCGGGGGATGAAATTTAATATTGATTCGTATGGGAAGCGTTTGTTACGAGGAAAGCGGGGCGACGGTAGAAATAACTACGCGATGGTTACGCTTCCGAAGCTGACAGTGAACTCTCCTCCTTCGGCGGACACATTTTTATTTATTCGATGAAGGTTATTCGGGGGTACGAGAGTTTAGTATGATGGTTGGCGAATAACGATCATACAAATAATTATAAAGTCGTGGTTAATACTATGCAGAACTATCGACAATTAAAGTGTACTTATTTGCATGGAAGAGATCAAATTGAAAATTACATGAAAATATACCGGATATATAAAAAGCAAGTCTGTACTCATATCTTTTTGCAAAAAATTATAGAAAATATTGGAAACTTTAACATAGTGAATTTCTAAGGGTGCTATGAATAATCATTTTGACTGCTGCGGTGGTTCTAGTGTTAAGATTTCGATGGTACAGATTTTATTATCGGTGGCTGACGCATGGCGATTACTTAAATGCTCATGGTATTTTTCCGGCGTTACACGCTAAAGCATGTTGCGAGAAACGTGGATGCTAGCAGTCTGTTGGGTTGGTAATTTGAATATTGATGGAGGACGTGTTTTGTCCTTCCTTTTAATGAACGTACTTTGAATTTTTTTAAGGATCATGGGTTGCTTCTTGTTTTGAGATAATTAAATGTACAAGAGGATATCGGATTTTTGAAGAAGCTTTGATACGTAATATTCCTGTTTCGTGGTTAATCGAATGAAGAATGCTTGTGATCCATTTGGATGAGTGCCTGTGTTTAATACGTTTTTAATTAAGAAACATGCGTATGGTACCGCTTTGGCTACTCGACAACGGTATTTAATTAGGAAATATACAGATGGTATAGCTTTTACATTCAGCTGGTGAGTATTTAATTAAGGGGTACATATAAGGATGATGTATCATTTGATACCGAAGTAGAGTAATTTATAACGATCTTGAAATTAAAAAAATTCGTTAATTACTTAATTGTTCAACCAGACGGGTATACTATTTGAAATTGAAATAGCGCACAGAAAGACTACCGTTAGAATTCCATCAGTTTTTTCGCAGTTCTGTTATAGTTAAGATCAATATCTGTGTCATTTGATAACGAGGCAATTAACGAGGATTTAATGATTGCTGATGTTCTAGCAACACTGAATGAACACCAGCACTTTCCATATTTTCAGTATATTCTCACTGTAATCGTCATTGTTTAGATTTAATTAACTGCCACAACATGATCCAATTAAAACGCTGATTAACCGGTAGAATTGTTTCGTCGAGCGCTGATTTGTGACTATTTTAAGACCGGATAATTACTTTCCTGGAAGCTACCTTTTTTTTTCCACCTCCATTATACAACGCCTCCACGTAACAGTTCGTTCTGCGTTCAACGTTTCAGCGTTGCACATAATCAATTATCGTTCGAATCGATCACTCGAAACATAATCAAGCGGAACGTCAGCGAGCAATATTGTCGAGTAGTAAGTTTGAAACGCGGCGAGCGCGACAATATCTGCTGAATAAAGGCAAAACCATCGCGTATCAATGCACGCCCATGGTATCACGTGTCACCAGAAAGTGGACGGTAGCGCATAACGAGCGATCGATTCGCTTATCGGAACGGATAGCTTCATTAAGGCTATTATTCACTCATCGTAATTCATCACGCGACGATAACATTGTGTTTTAATGATAATTACACCACGGTCAAGGAGAACGCCGATACGTAGCGATTGATTATATGGCTGTTCGTTGTGTGATCGATTATTTTCAGCGACGACAGCGTGTCGATCCTGTTTTTCGTGCAAGCAGAAAACGCATTTCGTCGAAATGCACGTTGCACGTATACTGTCACTCAAAAGTTTCCGCACAACTAACTGGATTTCTATTTTGCGTTCGTATACGAATTACAGGGTCGAATATGTAATGTCAATCTCTACGTTTCGGGATGCCTCGATATTTTTCACGTGTGTTCACGCGTGAAACAAGGAAAATTAAGTATTACTGTATAACAGCAGTGCAAATCAATTATAGTGTTTAGATTTCATGCGTCGCGCTACAAGGGCATAACAGTCCCACTGATTTCACGTTTACGTAATTCATGCGTAATTATAATTTCCAATTTTTGTCAAGCTTAATTTACGTTAAAATTAGATCATCGTATTTTCGGATGTTCGTAAAGAATATTTACAAAAATATGTTGAATTTGTTTTCCGAAATGCGAAGTGTTAGGCAAACCTTTCTACGAGAACGCGCAGCCAAACTTTTGATCGGTGGTGTACACCGAAATTCCGGTGGAGGGTATCGTAGTGAACCATCGACGATTCATCTTAGTCAGAGGGAGTCGAAAAACATCGACAACGGGTCCTCTATTTTCTCGATTCGTTATACAATCGTGCTTTCGAGGTAGTCGCTCGCACGGTTGACGGATTAAAGGCGTTTACATTGCTAGGCGTCAAGCTATCTTTATTCAATCCGCGTGCAAAATTTAAGTACTTCAATGTGCTTGATGTTGATAAATCGCGTGGAGAAAAAATAGCAATGGGAAATGTGTGTTTGAGTATCAACAGCGTGCTGATATACCTATTCCCTTTTATCGACAATTATGAAGAAACATAACAGATTATTTCACATCCATGCAAATAATATTTGCAAACTCACTGAAAATGATACGATACACCTTGCAATTTGTTATTCCAAAATTCCTTCCAAACGTAAGCGTTGTAATCTATAAATCGTTTCACCGCAAAAATTGTACAAAATGAAACATCACCAAGATTCTTCAGAATTACCACGAAGCTATACTTTTTTACCACAAAAATAAATCCTGCACTTTGCAACGTTTCATAAAGCTCATCCATTTTATCGTTCACCCGCAATTTCGCGCATCGTTATGGAAATTCGCTGCGAAACTGAATAACCGCCTAGCAAACTTGAAGACGAACCGATCGAAGACAGTGTCGCGGTGGGGCTAACTGGTAATTAGGATCGGAGACACAGCACGGGTGTTTAGCTAGCACCCTGAAACTCGAGGAGACACCAACACCCCGTGCAACACCAACTCCTGCAGCCCAGGCGAGGCCGGGCCCGGCTTAATATTGACGCGGCCGGATCTAAGTTTCCTCTCTTCTCCGAGGGATTTTCTCAGCTTTGGAATATATAGCGCGCGGAGAGCGCTGTGTAAACGATCGCCGTGCCCCTGCGCGCCATATTAATAGGGCCGTCTTCACGGGCAGCTTAATATCGGATACGAAGCGCCCTGGACGGTCCTTAGAAGCAGAAACGATTTATGGCCTCCGCCGTTCGAGGATTTGTAAATAGAATCCCGTCTAGGAAGAGTGGCCCGAGGACAGGCACGTGCTTCGCATAAGTCCACTGGTCCGAGGAGTGTGAGGAAAATTTTTAGGAATCATCACACCCCTGGAGGTAGTATTAAAAGCAATGGCGCTGGACACGATAGTTTCGTCGTTCAGGGTTGTTAGACTTTGAATACACAGATGTTACGAAGCAAAAATTAACCGAAAAACCAACTTTATCTTAACGTACTTTCTGAAGAGTTTTTTTTTCAAGAATCCAAGCCACATCTGACAATTCATAAAGTAAGAAAACGTTAAGATTCAGAAAAAAGAGGGTTATGAATTTAGACCACTGAGTTTGCTAGTCTCATGAGAAAGTTCGGTTAGAGTTGTACTTTCCTCGTATGATATAATAAAGAATTAAAGTATTTTAAATAAAAGTTTATTTTATTTAATAATTTTAAACCCCATTTCCAATAGGGGCACAAAAATTTTATCAGGGAGCAAAAATTGAGAATGAATATAATTCGCGACCTCCAGAGACGTGATGTCATTGTACAGTTTTTATTTGACAAATTAATGTGAATCTAGTTCAGCTTCGAAATAACAACAATTTGATTGATATATAAGGAGTCCAAAGATTCGATAAATATGAAGTTAGCATAATTTAAAATTTGCAATAATTTAATCGATCCTTAAGGAGTCCAAAGATTCAATAAATGTGAATTTAGCATAATTTACTAATTTGCAATGATTCAATCGATCCTTAAGAAGTCCAAAGATTCGATAAATGTGAATTTAGCATAATTTACTAATTTGCAATAATTCAATCGATCCTTAAGGAGTTCAAGGCTAATTTCTAATAAATTTGGTTTCGATATACGTTCAATGGGCTGCATAAAGGGTTCGATATTTACTATAATACTTAGGAAGCGGAATAAATTTCCCTCCGAGTTCCTTCTTACCGGCATTTATAAATGTATAAATTTGCATAAAGATTCGAAGCTGACTCGTGACATTTCAAGTCGTGATAGCAAAGGCCACGTGAAAACGTACCTTTAGATCCAGGATCGCGGCCAGGCGCAAAGCGAGACGTCCTGGTCCCTCGGGCAAAGCAAATATTGACGCGTAGCTCGCTTCGCGCTCGAGCGCGTAGATAAGAAGGTCACTCTTGAAGTTTGTAAATCACAGACCAAGCCACCGACTCGACCAAAGAAACGATCGTTTCGGCGAGAGAGTGAAATTAGGCAAATGGTAACTGGTATTACAGCATCGAGGAAAGTTTCTATTAAATTATCCACGCATCAATTAAATTTGATCGATTGACAGTGGCTTCATATTGCGCTTGCTTCATTATAGTAATCATTACGTTTCCTTGATGTCTTTCCTATTACCACCAACAAACTTAATTACTTTACTATTACCTTAAACCTTTAAATTGTGCATTGCTGCAGGAAAATAATAATTTGGGGCTTAAAGGGTTATATAAGCAAAACGATAGCACAGAAATAATAGATCATTGACTTAAGGAAGTGTTTCATGGAAAGTCGCCAAAATTATTTTTAGTTGAATGTTCTAAACAGACGCGTGAAATTATATTACAGCAATTAAACAATAAATCAAAATTACATTCTGCAGCAACTATTTTTAACCCTTTGACATTCAAATAAAACGGAATTTGATACGTCCAAAAAATACTACTTAATTTGACCTCAACTGAACAGTTACCATTTTATTTTGAAATTTTCAATGCTACATAGCATTTAACCAGATTGAGATATATAACGTTAATGAACAATAATTACGTAACATTATAAAATAATAAATTAGTAGTTCTGTGAAGCATGAAACATTTTAAAATATCTTGACGTTTCCTAGACATCAAAGTCTACACAGGCACATGAAATAAATTACGTCTCCCAAATGTCACTGTATGTCAAAGTGTTAATATATTCATTTTACCTTAATACTACAATTTCTTTCGTATTGTGTGTGAATGCAGTTGTTCGGTAACTGTAAAAAACCGTCAGAACTTCCCAAAAAAAGTTGAAAACTACTGAGATAGATTAAACGAACGTGCAACGACGTGGACTGTGGGCACTGGCGAAAGAGAACGAGCCTGTTCTCGCGAAACTTGTTGAGGCCGCAGATATTTCCGCGCGGTCGAAATCCTCGCCTTGTTCGCAAGCGACGCGCATTACCCAATTGTTTGCCCATGTTTCCGACAGTCTGTCTCGCCGTGCCGGAAGTTCCCGTGGCCTCCGTCGTACTTCGACGCATAATGCCCGTCAGCAGAAATTCCGCCGCATATTTGCATACGTAATCGCGGCCCCGTATCGTGCCGGTCATCCTGGAGCCGGCTCTCCTCGGATCGATCGATCGGCAGGGCGTAATTACAGCTTGTTGTAAGAAAGATTGGATGTAATAATGGTCCGCGGGACATGGTAATGAGGGGAAGGAAGGAAGGAGGATGGTGATTGGGGTGAACGGACGTGTGTGGTTCTATTTTGAATGAATTTCGCTCAAGATGGATTTGATGAGCATTAAATACGCGATCATAAGGATCTGATTCATTTTTCTTGTACACGCAGCTCTTGTAAGAAATTAATAGGCAACGTTCGTTGTTTTATAAAAGTGATTAACGAAATTGAACCTAAATACAATTTTTTTTTCCCCTCTTTCTGCTTTGAACGCTTTGCATACATTCGCATGTACAAAGTGCAACCTGCACTTTCTTCCAAATTTTAATTTCCCATGGGTCCATAAACACGCGATTTATTCACGAATAGAGTATTAACGTTTTTACTGTCACGTTGGTCATATATGATCGGCCACGATTTCTCATATGACGCCACAATGGTCATTGATGACCGGAGCGCTTCAACTACTTACAATTGTAAGAGTTTTTGTTTTATTAAGCTTTCAAATCTCTTCTGATGAGATTTATTCGCTATACAGTGATATAATATAATAATATGTACACGGCTTATTTTATACATTAATGTTACATGTTTTTAAAAAGCAGAATTCTTAAATTTCTTCTAAATTTTAATTTCCCATGGGTCCATAAACACGCGATTTATTCACGAATAGAGTATTAACACTTTAACTATCACGTTGATCATATATCATCGGCCATGGTTTCTCATGAGACGCTACTGAAGTCGTTGGTGACCGGAGCACTTTAACTACTTACAATTCGTAAGAATTGAATAAAAATTGATAGTGCATTTTGAACATTACCACCAATTAGAAGATACATTAAAGTAAAAATTGAACAGTTAAACATTTTTATTAGAACATTAAGAATAAAAGATTGCATCTAGCGATGCACTCTCGTGACAGTAAAAGGGTTAAAACAAATTCAAAACGCTGTTTTAAAAGAAGGACCACCTTCAAAAAACGAGTCGAACCATAAACGAACGTGTGATGGAAAGTATCGAGTGAAACGAATCAATCACACCCCCCTCTCCAGTACCAAATCCATTAGCCAACCTTCAGTACATCGCTTCATATCAGCTATTAATTACTCTAACTTCCATTGTGTCGACAGAGCAATCAACACACCGACGCTGTATTACGTTTTCAAACGGGAGAGATCGCGAAAATGGAAAGAGAAGGGCGTAGAAGGTGTGTGCATCGAGGCAGCGACCTCGCAAAAGGAGAGATTCATATTCCGCTCGAAGGGACAGCGGCATTCAGGGTAGAAAGTAAAATCTTTAGGGGCGGTCGGAGGGGATGTCCCGTCCACGGAAACTGGCGCTGCAGTCACGGGGAACGTTCCTCGTTTTCGTCTCATAACTTCCTCCTTCCTGAACTCCTAACCGACTCCTTCCCCTGCCCGTGTCACATCGCTGACCCTTCCTGCACTTAGCCGCTCTAAACCAACCGGCAAACTTCGTGATATGCATTCGAAATGCCGCCACGGAGTTTTCCTCCGGACTACGTGGGACCAGATTTCCTTAGCGAAATAATATCTGCCTGAACCTTCACGCTCTAACGTTTGACTCCAGTCGAGTCTCGTTGCGTCGCTGTTTCGTGCAAAAATAATTACAGTTGTGCACCAACTGAGTCTACGATTGTTTTCATAATGATTAGGTGATGGATAGGGGAAGAAGCGCAAAATGATAATTTCTTATGATTCCACGGTGTATATTTTTCAAATAACGTCAAACAAACTTTTTTCCATCGTTGCAGGAACTTCAAACAATGCGCGATATAGTTAAATTCATTAAATCGTATTGATGGAACTGAAAGTATCAGAAATTAACCCTTTCGCTTCGAGAGCCGCTTATAGGCAGCATTCAAATGTATTTTGTATTTTAATGATTTTGTAAGCTTTTTCGTATTAAAAATGTAAATATACCTGTTACGTTAGAGCAACGATTGTTTTATCCAGCACGGTTGTTATTTGAAACTTAGAAAAACGTATGCACATAAATCATTGTGCATATTTCTGGCGCGTGCTTCCGTTCAGTGACGGTACTTCGGCGGATTGGACAGCCGAAGCGAAAGGGTTAATTTTATTCTGCGAAAGCCATCGTGTTCCTCTTCGTGTATACTATTTCTCTTTTACTCAAAATTAACGCATATCTTTAAAATTGCAAATTATAGAAATTACTTATGCACGATGAAGATAATATCTGTTCTCGGTGTAAGAAGACGAAACGGTCAAATAAAGGGAAATTAGACTTATTTTCACGTCGAGTAACAGCAGCCTTTAAAATTATTTGTTATTCAGCTCTTTTGTTGCACGAGTATTCAGTTGTATTCAGTGTACACGCTCGATCGAGTTGGCAGTGCGACTTCAAGACAGATTATCAAGGGAACACACCGCGCAACTATCGGCTAATCAGCCGCTCTCAACTCGTTCGATGCATGTAAGACGGAACGCCTCTTATCTGCCGATCCGTCTTCCCCTGAGACGTAACAGAGGCCAACTATGCTTGATCTAGTTTCCGCTGCAGTGTTACGTTGTGTTCAGCCAGACTGTAAATTATGTGGATTAACGTGCCTTGTCCTTCTCGGGCAACTTTATAAATTAAAAAGACAAGTCTTCAATGAATTTTTTGTGAAATTATTGAAAAATTTCTCACGAATTTAATTTTTAAAATATACATATTTAAATTGTTAATGGGAAACCTATTTATTATTTTATAAATTATAGTTCAGAAATATTGATAGATTAATTCAGCATTTTAGTTCCTTTTATACTCGTATGTAAATTTTTTACATCTTCCTGCTTTTTTATTTTGTTTTTTATTTCAAAATGAATAAAGTATATCTAGATCAAAATTAAATCATTTTTTCCAACGTTGAAGTATCTGTTCCTGAAGAGATTAAAAATGCATCAGTCAAAATAAAACACTTCATTTGTTTTAAAGTCACTGTAGGTTAATATTCAATTGAAATAATGCTGAAATTTATTCTTCGTGTTTTTTAATTAACCGAGTAATAACCAAAACATAAACGAGCTATAGCATAAGTTCATCCGATGTAGGAGATTAAGCATAATATGAATCGGGTTTACGATACGTTAATCGCCATTAAATATTCTAAATATATATGTGTATTTGCTGTTGTGGAAGCTGTTTAATTCGAAACTTTGAACTCGTTACCGTTACTCTAAAATACAAAGTTCTAATTAGAGATTGGGCTTCTCTTAACCATAAATAAATAAACAAAAGCTATTAAAATTTGCAATTCCTAATTCACGTTATTGAATCTTATTTTTCAATGTTGTAATATTGGAATTCCTTCGCATGACTGTGTGAAACAAAGTTTAGCCTCAAGTAGAATATTTCTTTTCACATAAAAAGATGAGCATTTTAATTTTCATCTTTTTATACTTCACAGAAGAACAATAAAAGTTATACGTATAGCCTAGATGTTATCGTTTATGATAAATATCGAATGAATGATATTTTATCGCAATACATGTATTTTCATACGAAAACGATTAATACTATTATCTCTGATAGATCTATTAATTCCTTTGACATGTCGAAATGTGATTTCCGTTCAAATGACCGATCGCAGGTGTAACGAGGCAATTTAATAATTCATATCCGTGATCTGTGCTCGTCCGCTGTGTACCAGAGCTACCTCCACCATTTGTCGATAAATCGAGTAATAAACGTTGAAAAAGTATCATCGGTGACAAATAAAATAATAAAATGTTTCTTTGCTACACGTTTAATTTTTACGACAGAGTTCATTTCGCGTGCCGTGCAACGCAAACATTTTTTAGGTTCACGTTTATGTCATAAAATTTGAAAAATTTCGGAGATACGACAGCACGTTAAAATTTTGTTCTTTAGTCAAATCTTTCGCCATTTGTACGCAAAATCCAAACGAAAAACTTGAATATAAAATTCGACGGTAACAGTAGAATATATTTCGTGTATTTTTCTACTGTAATGCGAGACGAAACGAAATAACGTACAATCAGATTAGGCTGAACTTAGATTAACTTCTTTTCAACGTCCTTCTATCGTAACCATTCAAAGATTATAATAATACTGCATTCCAGTAAAAATTAATTTTAAAAGCAATATAAGTACAAATAGGAAAATACTTTGTAAGAAAGAAACAAACTTTCTCATTCGATCAGCATTGAAATGAATGTCTCTGCCTATTCAGGGACCACGGAAATTTCTTTCGCAAAGAATTGGTCGCGAGAGCTTATACTTTTCTGCAAGTATTCATACAATCACGAAGAAAGCCAATCTCACTCGACCAGATAACGCACACCGCCATACAAAAGTATTACATTATATCTGCAGAAAATTAACTAAATCGGAAAAACGAGAAAATTATTAAAGCCTTTGAATTGAAACCCTAAAATTTTGCTGATAAGATGTCACAAATACTGTTATAAAAGTTACATTGATCTTAAACCAGTGAGTGCCCTCATACCGATGAATTAATAACGCAAATGCGATTTGAGCAAAAAGAAAATATATAAATTTCAAGATATGTTTTTACCAACAAAATGTTACGAAACCAGTAAAAGTTACGCGATTTACGTGTTTCATTTACTTATGCACGCGAGTGTACGTATAAGACATGGAGTACGATCAATAAGTTCACTCGTCAGATAAAAGTTCCCGAATATTCTTATTATTTTTTATTTTTTACAATTTCTACGTCGGTTCGTAACAAGAAAATGATTATAAATGTGGCGGAGATGCTTGACAGCAAACTTTCATCGAATTTAACCAGATTGATCGTTAAACTTCAAACACCATCGCCACACGGATGCACACAACAACCCTGAACACATTGCTGCAGTCTAAGTTTCGGATCTATACAAATCGGGCGCAACTGGTCATGTTTTAGAAACGTGCTTCGGCTGGCTAAACCGGAAATCGAGCAAATTTGTCGGAGGAATAAACTCGTGTTCAGTTTCGATTACATAATCGATCGATTTTTGCGAACCTGATGAAATCAAATGAAGGTAAATTAGACATAAATACTGTTTACCCAAATTGTGAAAAAAAAAACAAGACATATGTGCTGGGAAGTATCCAAAATTAAGAAACTTGAGTTTAAGTAAAGTGCATTATAGCCAGAACAAAGTATTTAAAAAAAAAAATAACTTTACAATTTATATTTTCTGAATTATAGTATTCTCTTAAATATCATAATATTTTTAATGAAAACAAAAAGATTTCTATGATTTTTAGATTATATTCAAACTGACGAAGAACAGAAATCCTTCTGGAATTAATAAGTTGTATTATTTAAGGAACAATTTCCTTTCTTTCCTGTCTTATAGCGACTGGAGTATTCACACAATAGAGGTCAATTAAAAGACGGAAGGATAAACTTCCTGAGCCAGATATTATTTCTTAAAACCGGGACAGAACTCTTAAGCAAACACGGTTTCGTAAACTACTCCCTTTCAGAGATCCGACCACGTTTAAATCAAACAAGAAGACCACGTTGTTTGGCAGCTGTTTGCCTAGTTTCATTGAAAGCCTAAAAACTTCGAAAATCCTCGACATAACGCTATACATAAGAAATGTGGGGGAACCTGAGTAAAAACAAAAGATGCTCGGTACACGTACAAGTTCCGCCAAATGAAACACTGTTCAAAATTCAGAAGATATTAAAAAGGAAATTTATCACAAAAAATTACTAAACTGTATTTAACACAAGATTTACGGATATTTTTAATATATCTATCTCCAATATAAATACTATACTAAGCAGCAAGGTATACATCGAACAAAATTTGAATCGAAGGATTATATCGCTCCGTCGATAAAAATTAGCAAAAATTGCTAGAAATAATAGTAATTGTTTTCGCAAATTTTACTCATGAAATTCGAAATCCGTCAAATCGATGGGTACCGTAAATCCAGTGTTAAAAACAAACATTACTGATTATTTGATTTATTTTGGGATCACATATAACAACCTGGATACTACATATTACACCTACATTTCACTTTAAACGAAATACCTGTTACTGTCTAAATTCTCTCATTTGTCTACCTGCTATTAATTATTTCTTCCAGTTTTTCACGTTTTCGTACTGTTATGCAGGAGGGAAGGTTGGAAACACTTAAACACTCCCTTGGCACTTTATTGAAGCTTTTATTGTTAGACAGAAATTACAGACAAGGTAACTCTTAGACACCAATTATTGAATCGAGACTTTGGGTTTTCGATGGGTCTTTTATATCTTCTGATGGCAAAGAAAAGTCTGATGGGGATTCACGTGGGAAAAGTTACCAGTAGGCTGGGCCAAGGACTGTTTTGACCGTCTTACGTTGTCTATTCTGCGACTTGTCTGCATCGGCAAACGATGATTAATTTAAAGAACGTAATAAGGATGCATTGTATAACAGTACGAAACAGAAGAAACTGGTCAGACAAATACTTTATGCGCCCGCAGCGCACGTATAGTTTCGCCCATGATATAAACGTAGATGCACGGTACCAACAGGACTGCAAACAACGTCAGGGCAGCATGTTATTTGAAAAACAAATACGAGAGATCTCAAATAATACGGAGCCGACTTTATCTCCAGACGGAAATCCTCTTTAAAGCTTGTCAGCGGAGGATTCTTATTACGGGTCGAAGTAGCATACTGTCGGGCAGGATTTACATGTGTGCGCGCGAGAGGCAGGTAACGCCGCTACAAATTGGCTAGCCGGCTCTACTCCCCTTGTCTCGGGCACCGACAAAACTGCCATAAGTCACAGCACCCGTCCCCGTCTGGGGACGAATTGCATCTGGAATTCAATTCCGCGAAACGGTCGTTACCTGGCGAATTTCTAAGTGCTTCGTATAAAAATGTGCGTACGCGAGACCCTACAGTGTGCACGGCCATAAAAAGAACCGTGAGAGTGTACTGCGCATACGTTGTCTCTTTTTTTCCCATTATACGTACAGTAGCGGACAAAAGTTTAAGACGGCGCGAGACAATGTGAAACATAATTTTATGGCTCGCAAATGTTGTTTATGTATTTTTTTTTATTATCATTATGGTAGGACACTGTTTATTGATTAGCATAGAATGTAAATTTTATTTGTACTGTTATTTCTTATATATTAATTAAATTACAGTAGCGGACAAAAGTTTAAGACGACTGGACAATGTGAGACATAATTTTATAGTCCGCAAGTATTGTTTACGTATTCCTTTTTATTGTCATTATGGTAGGACACTGCTTATTGATTATTAACTAACTTAACTAACCAAATTTTATTTATACTGTTATTCCTTAGCAATTAATTAATTAATTTTCTTTGACCCTTTGATCTTAAACTTTAGTCCGCTACTGTATTTGGGTCGCCTGATAAATAATGCGAATAGTTTTCTCCTTAACAAAAGATAAAATACGGAAATTTATATGTAACCATAACGGTGAAAACATTTTCTTTTCCTCCGTACAGTAGTTTTCTATCCGAACGAGGGATCTTTTAATGAATTTTCTAATTTGTTCTTCAACGATAGTAATTAAGATTAATTTTGTTAATTAAAAGTGAAATTAGAAATTTTTGGTTCAAATGACCAACTTTGTGTTTTCGTTTCGCGCCGCGAAAACTGCTTTACTGCAGTAAATATTTCAAAGCTGCAATTATGGTTACAACTTCCAGTTAAGTTAGATTTTTGCAATTAACCCCAGAGTTATATTTTAAACATACGTGTGTTTATTTAATAGAGGAAACATTGTTTTATATGTCTTTCGAAGTAATTCAGGGATTATTTACTCGTGATTACAGAATGCTTCTGGAAAACGTTCAAAGGAATAGATACCAGCATAAGAATTGTAAGCATTCTGTATTATTTAGCCTTCAGCAGGTAGTTCCAGTAAGTTTTAAAGCTGTATATCGAACAAAAGTTTCTGAACAGCTACTCTCTTCGCTCTATCTTGGCTGGAGAGATATTCCTATAAATAACACGAATGTTTCTTGACGCTGCTTCTATTTTACTTTCCCATCGTACTTTAACTTTCTGCTATCTAAAATGCACCTCAGCATTTCCCCCGCGAAATGGAACTGAAATTAACCTTTGCACACCGTGTTTCACCAAAAAAAGATGTATATAATTGCTTGGTAACAGTAAAAATACACTCGTGCGAATCGATTATGAAGTTAAAATTAAGAAACATCTGAATGTACTGTAAATAATTAAATAAAGAAAAAAAATACAAAACAGACAATATGCAAATTTGTATCTATTGCGTCTACGTATTTGTTTAGTAAACTTATGAACACACACAGCCAATAAATTACTTTTCTCGTGTATTCTACTTTCTCATTGATAGAACACTAGCAATAGTGAAATCATTTAATTATGCAAACAATATATTGTTAATTAAAATTATACACATTTGAAATACGACGTAGAACAAACATTTTTCAGATTCAATTCCTATACATATATAATTTACTGTCTTCACTGGATAATAAAAATTAATCCGAAGACGTTGGACATTAATCGCGAGAATGGGCTCGAACAAGAGATCTTTTAATTATATTCGATTTCACGGTTACAAATGTTTCGCTTTCCGCTCCCAGAAACTGCACGATCGCGCGGAAGCTTCAATCGAGCGACTAGATAAATTCGCTTGAAGGCAATGCAAACTGAAACGAGTATTTGGCGCTTAGCGAGTTCCAAGTTGAAATAATACTCGTGAAGGACAGAATTGTCATTCGACTGGTAAGAGTGAAAAGGGAACGTGAAAATATCGGACGGTGGTATTACACGGCAGAGGAAATTCTCGCGTTTTGTTCCTATTTTAGTGAAATGAATAGGCTTTCGAAAAATGTACCACGTAACACAGTTTGATGAAATTGATCTCTGGATAATAACTTCGTGACAATATGACATTGTCGAAACGTACCTCTTTTATATATCTTTTAATATATGTAAGAATGCGATGCGAATTTAACACTTTATCGACTGCGTAACTTATTGCACATTTTAGCGCGAATGCATCGCTAATTAATTCATCACACAGATTTTCTTCGAGTAATTGATAGTTTAATATCTCTTTACAGTATACATACGACATCGCTCGAAACAGTTATCTTCGTGTAAGGAAACATTACAAAATTTACAGACTAATTGTAAGCATGTAAAAGCCGATTAATAGGATTCCGGTCGATAAAGTGTTAAGAAAATGTGAAAAGTGCTTGATTTGAGCGATAGCCATGTGAACGTAGAATGCTTGGACTTGAGTGTTTCTAAAGCGCAAAAGATGAGCGCTTGAGAAAACGTCGCAACAAAGGAATTTTGGTTAAACGTGACCGAATTCATCGAGTGAGAAGTGTTTAGAATTAGAAAGGTAGGAAATGAGTGTTTGAAAGAATATATATGACGGGGAAAAAGCGGAGAAGGAAAGAGTGTGATTCTGAAGGAAGAAAAGATTTCGTAGTTGCTAAGTTGAAAAGTCATTTAAGTTGTTACTATTAAACTGTTTCAATTAAATATTATTAATATTCTAAGCACTTCATTTTATTTTCTTACACCTTAGTCCAATAATCTCTTTCTACTAAATAATAAAACTAAAAAAATTTCCTATATATATATATTGCTTCTGGTGTTCTTATTTTCTGATAATATTCGTATATCAGATTGTTAATACTTCCGGTGAAAACTTCTCATAATTTCCGAATTGGAAAATTGTGTACGTTAAACTTAAATCTGTAAGAGATTGTTGTATGACTCTGGTAATAAAAACGCAATAAACAGTTGCGTTTAATAGTTAGATTAACATCAGAGGAATCGCAAGAACAGAAGGGTGACGGGATTAGAAGTTCGCAGAATAATTAACGCAGGCGTTATAGAGCTCTGGATTGTAGAGTTTAAGCGTAAAAGTTTAGGAGAAATCGATCGTTGGAGTTCAAAGCCCGTACAAAGTGACGGAAGCTCTAAAAAGTTACAGTTACAGGACATCAGAGTCCAAAACATGCTTGAACATTTGAAGTTTTGAACAATTAACGCCTGATCGTCATGGATCGAAACGTATCTAAAGTTTCGAAGTGCTAAACAATCGAAGCGCGATCGTTAAAGTTCAAGGTATATTTAATTATGTAAATTAAATCCGAAAGATCCTCAGACTTAAACGTAGACATTTTTTTACAAAATATAAATTTATATTTTAACACAATTCTTAAAAAAAATAAAATTTGTGCATAAAAGATCATGTGCTGCAGAATTTTACTATGATAAAGATTACATATTAGAAATTCTAGTTTGTGCAAAAATAAAGCACAGGAATGCTTGAAAAAGAGATTAAATCTCACTTTTATACAGAATCGATCACAGATATTCTGTTTCTTATTATTTACCGGTAAGTTCTTAATTTTGTCTATCGTTATTATAACAATTTAATTCGTATTAATTTAAATTACCTTCTTATTTTATTACTTTTAACTGACTCGTACATCGAACTGGCATGAGCTCTGCCTCATGTTTACATACAATACTGTTTGAAAATTAACCACGGAAGCATAGGAAACCCTGTTACATCTGGGTTGTCCCGGGATCCTATTTTTTTGCCCAATGATTTATTCAAAATATCCGCTCCCTATGTAACTTTCATCTGCACGAAATGTATGTATAATGCATGTTCCAGTCGACCAATCTCGTGACAGTCTGTTTTTTGTTAGATAGCCAGAAATATACACGCGTGCACGTAAATAGCATAAATCCAACGTAATTCGTACCTGTTACGTTAGCATATTATAAGAAGCATATTTTAACAAGATTGACGGATATCTGCCAATAATTAATTTAATTCGATGCATAATATTAATCGACTAATTAACGTACGATTCTGATATCTGCTCGAGACAACGAATTATTATATATAAAATATGCGACGGAGTCAGTGGAGAAAATTATCCCCGTTCAGCCCTTTATGAAATATCCGTTGCTTCGTTTCCATGAAATTAATTCGCTCCTTCGTAATCACTGACACGTGAAAGCTAAAAATTCTTGCAGAATTCGCGCTCGCTTTGCTTCTTCGTTTCGCCGTATTATTTCAAACATAAGATACGTTACTCGGAGAGGATTGCTTCTTTAACGCGAAACGAAAATTCAGAATATCGTGCGCGAATCTTTCCATAATTTTGCTTTAACTTCACATTCAATTTCGTTCACTTTTGCATTCGCAGAATTAACAGCGTTGCTGAAAATCAAATTTGCAGATACAATTTATGAAGCGTATTGTATAACTGAATTTAAATTTATGTAATTTACGTATATTGCTTCGATTGTAACGTTCGCTACAGCATTTATTAAAAGCTTATGTTTATTAATGGTAAAATTCGCTTCACTTGTTTTCGATTCACTTGTTAAATTTCAACGTTACGATTTGAATAATTCCGACTTATTTCGTAATTTTAGTACGCTACATTAGGTATTATTTGCCGAACGGTGCAATTTTCGATAGGAACATATATGAATGAATGATACGCGAATGTAATTGCTTTGAAAAATGTATCGATGCATTCTTTTGCTTTGCTTTATCAAGCAATTTATGGGTACATTTTGTACATATCTTACCACAATACGAAAGTCTTACATTTACACAGAAATGATATTAAACCCTGAAATCTCGTAATGCGTTTGGATTTAGTTATTAAGTGTGAACACATCAAACTAAATACAGCGGTGTGCAAATATTTGCTCAAAAATTAATTACTAGCAGTGTGCTTAAACTTGAATGACACTATTCGTTTCGTATATTTTCATGGCGTGGACCGTTTATTTTGAAAGTGGCGCAGATCCATATTAAAAAAAAATAAATAAATAAAACATCACATAATTTATGCTTAATTCAGTGTAAGCTTTTTATTTATAACTAGTTAGTATTTAATTTCTAAAAAAATTCCCATGCTTTGACCAATTTAAAATTGGCTGGTAAAAGAAATTGCGTAACCATTGATTATTTTAGTTAAATTCGCCTAGAACGAATTTCTATGATCAAATTACATATCGATAAATCAGTAGAAACATTGACAGGCTTGATATAATTAACCTATATTTTTTCATCGAGAAATATGTTAACCTATAATTTTCTCGAAACAACAGAAAACAAACACATCATTTAAAATAATCAGTCCATATTCTTAAGGCTTGTTCATGCGTTCTTCCTTAATTCAAAGTACAACGAAAAAGATGATTAATCATCTGCAAAACAGTGCAACGATTTCCTTAATCTCCTGTTGATCGAAGCGCGAATTGTGCCAATACTATGACGCGAAATACTTGGCTGAAGCATAGTCTGCGAATATTTATAATGTACACTTTAAAACAGGTTACTTACTCGGGCCGAGCTCGACGGATATTGAAATGATGAAACGTCAGCTTGACGATTTCGTCGGGTTGACCGATGAACGTGTAAAGCAGGCAATCGATATTCGACGGATATCGCTTGGGATAATAAGGGGATGTGAACGTGCCACCTTGAGGTCTGTCCGAGCTGCTGTAGACGACGCAAGAGCAACCTATAACAGACATTTCATGATCATCCTGTTATCGTATTATCATAAACGCCCTGCACAACACCGGCTAGTATTCGATATTCGTGATATTCACAAAGCGTAGCTGGATACTGTTATACTGTTATACAGGGTGGACTAGGCAAATGGGATTGCTTGCAACAGCGTAGCATAAAGAAATCGGTGAATCATAAGTTAATTTATAGGAATATCGCAGGCGAACAAGTTTCACAAATGGTACCGAACAACTGTTGAAAGTCTTCAAAGTCCTTTATGTTGAGGAACACGACAATGTTAAAAATATATAAATGTGTTTATTCTGTGTAATAATTCTCCGATCCCATTCGCACGTCCCATTCTCATTCAATCAATAAACAAAAGGTGTACACTCGCGATCCTCATTCAATTTTTTTCATTCTCTACTCCATTCACTCATATTTTCATCCTTCTTGTTTTCCATACATTCCTTCTCATTCTAATTTCTTAACCGTTCATTCTAGAATCTCTTTCACACAAACAAACATACACACGTCAATAAACTAGCAATCACCCTCACACTTTAAAATTCCCTATGCTTAGGCTGTTTTCTACTTTTAAACCACTGTATATGAATTCGCTATTGCAGCAAGAAATCTTGTTTACCGTAATTGTGTCCAACATAGTAAGGACTATTATAGTTCGGTAACAATTTTTCTTGTTTCGTTTAACGAGCTCAGGTTAGTACATCTATCGCTCATAGGAAATGGTTAGTTGGATAATAATGTATCGAGATTCTATTCACTATGCTAATAGAGTATGAACAAAAAGATATCAGAATGCTTCCACGAGGTATATAGGGCAATTCGAACAAAAAGATATCAGAGTTCCACGGTAATGAAATCCGCCATCTGACAGCGTCCCGAAACTAATGCCGCGGACCGAGATCCAAAACTTTCCTTATTTCCAAAATGAACTCGTCACCTTTCCCATCGATCTCACCCCTCGCCCCCTCATACAGCATCGACCTTGCGTCAATCTCGAAGAATCAAATTAAAGTTTGACTTCTCCGTGAAAGAGCGTGCCGCTGGGACCCGCAACTTTCCCGCGAAACTTTCAGCAACAGAATCATTGGACGCTTGGACAGATGGTTCACCGGTTAATGATCGATTGCGGGAA
Source organism: Tetrapedia diversipes (assembly GCA_033822845.1). Taxonomy (NCBI): domain Eukaryota; kingdom Metazoa; phylum Arthropoda; class Insecta; order Hymenoptera; family Apidae; genus Tetrapedia; species Tetrapedia diversipes. The sequence goes on from JAOPTO010001297.1 coordinate 748,592, forward strand.
ATCACGGTGTTTTTGTTCACCGAGCTGTACTTCGCGAGATATCTCGATATTTTTGATTTGAGGTCAAAGTTGAGCGATCGAGTATAAATAATTTTTACACTGTTTGGTATCAAACACGCAAAGTACTTGCTGAAACAAGAGAAAAGTAATAATTCCACTCTGTTCTCTACATCATTTTGTTACAGCGTGTGAAAGGATTACGCAATAACATCGGTCATGTCCTGATATAAAATCGTGATTTTATGAAAAACCCACTTCGAGAGATGGAAATATTGTGCCACTTTCTACAAACTCAGGTTCTCCTGATATAAAATCGTGATTTCATGAAAAACCCACCTCGAGAGATGAAAATATTGTGCCACCTTCTACAAACTCAGGTTCTCCTGATACAAAACAATGTTAGGTAGAACGCAACCCGAAACACGGAAATATTGTGCCACTTTCTACAAACACAGGTTTTCCTGATACAAAACAATGATTTTAAACAAAACGCAATCTGAAACACGGAAATATTGTGCCACCTCCTTCAAACTTATGTTCTCCTGATACAAAACAATGATTTTAAACAAAACGCAATCTGAAACACGGAAATATTGCGCCACCTCCTTCAACCTCATGTTCCCCTGATACAAAATCGTGATTTTAGACAGAACGCAATCTGAAACGCGGAAATATTGTTCCACCTCCTTCAAACTTATATTCTTCTGATACAAAATCGAGATTTTAAGCGAAACTCAATGTGAAACATGAAAAGCAATTCGTACGCATTCCACATTTTCTTAACACGAATCGAAAGAACGACTTGACCGATATCGTCCACTCCAGCTTGAAAATTCTGCGTAATAACTCGTCGATACACCGGCCGTTTAAAAGGCCTAAGATTCCCGATCGCTCCCCAACGTGGCCCTCTCCTCGACATCAGCGTGACCGGCGATATTTCTTCCTCAACTTATCGACTTTTATTGCAGTCCATATAAGATCGTTATCGGATAAACCAGAGAAATCGTATCAAAAGGTTCACGGTCCGGCGTTATCGAGGGTACACCGAATGGAAGGTCGCTCTGAAGCGATCCACGAAATGTGGGTCATTACGAGGGCTCGTCGATACGGGCGCAATAATTTATCCGCAACAATATCACCGACCTTCCTCGCGATTAGTTCGTGTCGGCCAGTCGGGGAGCGCAGTTCCGTTGATTATTCCCGCGAACGTGATCCATTAGAAGGCATTCGTTCGACAGAGCAGGGGCGCGATTAATCCGAGCTGCTCGATTTATAAGGGCGCCGCTGTTCAAATGCGATCGATCGGTTGAAAAACTGTGGATGCTATGGATTCCTTTTATTAGGCGACCATCGCGTTTCGCGTGACCTGTAATAAGCCTCCTACGACGAATGCAGGATCACTTTGTCTCTACACGAGATACGGTACAAGATGCCAAAGTTGCAATAAACTTGTTTATAGTAGTTAAACGGAAATCACAGTTAGAAGACTAGAAAGAAACAAAGCGGATGTTGTTTAGAATACATTTTTATGCACAATTCCTTCTCGAAAGCACCTCGCAATAAAAATTCGATTATGGGTCAAAACAACCCTGCATTCAACTCCGTTGTCCGTTGAAAACCATTCGTTTCTCGAGGGTTAACCCTTTCATACGGAACGCTGTGGCTGACAGACAAAAGTTGTCCAAACGCGAAAACTTACCATGACGATAATTTTACTAAAAAATTTTAATTTTACGCAAAAAAATGATATCTCGTTTCTTTGTTAATATAAATGAAGAAAGATATTCTGGCAGAATATTCCAGTACATTAATGTTAGATCAATAGATAGCGAAATAAATCAAACAGATAGTTCATGTTAATGAACATGAACGTATGGTCCTCATGGGGTACTGAGACCCTCGTCAAGGGGTTAATCTGTTAACCAAGCAAGATAAGTTACATCCACACGAGCAATAGTCTTGACGCATACGTCGAGAAGCACACGTTTAATGCTGATAAGAAATCTCACCCCTATGCTAACAGTGCAACACTCGGCTCGAAAATGACCCAAGCGCGTTAAGGATTAATCGTGTTTCATGCGTTTGCGTAGTCGCGGCAGATCTTCAGTGAATTAGCGAAAACGCCGTCCCTAATTTCACCCTTCCACTTTCCCGCTTTGCCAGCTGTGCTCGTTTGCCTCTCTTCCTCGTCGTAGCGTTTCACAGCGTCTCTTTACCCGTCGTCGTTCCTCTTTATTTTCTCATTTCCTCCGTTTCCCTTTCCTTCGCCTTCATCCCCGCTGTTAACCCTTGCTTCTCTTGAATTTTCTCGCTGTTTCCCTCTCTCTCTTGAACTCTTTTGCCGCCGACACACTCGAGCGTGCTATAGCGTAACCACCAATCCGCCGCCGCGATCGCGCTTGTTGCTCGGGACCCATTCGCTCGCGTCTCCGCTCGCTTTGATGCATCAAATATTAAAGTAGGGGAGCGCGTGTGATACCGTGATGCAAAATACAGGCTGTCTAGAATTTGTCAACGTCGGGACTCCGTGCTCTTTTCCATTCATGCGACGGAATTCAAAGAGCACACTGTTATTATTCGATTTGTACATGATTGGATAAATATTCCGGATGGACGAACGATCGATTCGCTTGTTAATCGTGGAAAAATAGTCGAAACGCACGACTGACTGTTATTTGTCGATTACAAAAGCGTGGAATTTAGAATTTATGATACAAAGCTGTCGCGTAAGGCTATAAAACGTAAAATTTAGAATTATCGTGTGGAATTTGAAAAGTAAAAAATACAATTGAACGATGGAATAGGAATAAATTTCAAAACATGGAAGATGACGATCTTCTGTGTTTTAATATACTTTTCGTCAAAGAAGCTTTCAAGCATTTCACTCTATTTTAAATTATGGCGTTCTTTCTACTGCAAAATGGTTCCAAATTTTGCTTCACAGTACATTCCGTATCTCGTGTGTACTTTAAAGGGAATCCTCGATAACACAGCAGAGACTACAGACTTTTTTGTCGCTCAATTTTCCCGGTAAGTTGCTGCAGAATCCCCCGGAAAGATCATTGTTCGGTCACGTTCGGCTACGCTGGCTGACTCGAACATGTTCTAGGCCGCGCCTAATTTATAACCGTGTGACACGGAGAGCTAATGGATAAAAAGAGAGATATCCCTTTTAGCTAGAAAGCTGAAGCGCAAAAAAGGAGGATACAATGCATTATGCTATCCATTAGATCTAATTAATCTAATCCAAAAGTTAGAATTAGAGATGAAACAATTTCAATAACGTTTCCGTAACGTTAAAAATTATCCATTTGATTCGTTCTGTAAATTCATCATCAGAAATTATTTAAGCCCGATAACACTACAATAGCTCTAATTTTCCACAAATTTTACACCACGAAGAAAATACATATTGGTATTAGTATTATTCGATTATACATATTAAATATCATCTAGTTCCTGGTTTAATGATCGATCGACAACATCGCTTACAAGAAACCTTGACAAGTTAAAGCAGCGAACATCGCAATCACGAATACGTAACACCAACATCAAGTGGCTGCATACACGATTTTTGAACCCTGAACAAAACTTTAACCACCAAAAATGCTCGTAAAGCAACAACGACACGTGCAAAACCTGTTTCCGATAAACGAGTGTGCAATAAGCCACGATATTAATTCCCAACGCAAGGCGTTATCCAACTTCGAGCCTGTTCTTTTCTCGCCGCACCTCCGCCAAACCCACGCTCTCTCGCTCTGTTGCGCAAAGTTATTTACGAGAGAGTCGCGGAGTCGCATTAAGACGCCCACAGCTGGTGGCCGCAGTTTGTATCTCTGTGCAATCTCTTTTCGCTCCCCGCGAAATCTGCCGCCATCCCCCTAACATTATATCGTACTTCGAGAACCCTCGCAGGTGATTCACGGATCGCTGACACGACGGCGCCAGGCATCGGTCGCTGATACTTTACCGATATACATGAGCACGGGGCCATGTACCACCTCTAGACGCACATAAGTCGCTGGATCGCGCGGCTGCGACCGCGAAGGATATCGTCGAACTTGGCCGGGACACTAGAAATCACTTAGAGCGGCCGATCACTGCGGCCCGGTTGACTTTTCAAGATCGCTCGCAGACACCGCAAGCTGCTGGATATCCCAGGAACACGGGGATCTGCTGGGAACCGTGATCCCCGTCGCGACTTCCTGCGTTGCCTCGCATGCGATGAAAGAGACAGACACGCGCGAGGTGCTCGCTAAGTGTTTGCGGTTCTAGCCGTATTCTAGAAAACGCATTTCACTTCGATCCGTTCTTACGTTTAGCTGGCTTCGGTTCAAATTCGCTGTGAGATATTGTTGGATCGTCTCGGTTATTGTATTAACACGTTGACTGCCGTGTGTATCAAAACTGATACACGCTTGTTGGGTCCGTGTACGCCGTGTGTATCGCTAGAATAGGGGTAAAATAACAAAATAACGTAATTCTACTGCATAATAGTTCTGATGCATTATTTTCAAGACAATTGATTAAAAAAAAATAATAATAGTGTAGCCAGAGGACCAGTTTTCAAATAATAGGCAGCCAACGTGTTAAACAAGCTTTCGGGGTATCTGATTTACGTTCATAGGTTCATTCGAGACTATCTCGGCTGGCGCGGTCTAACGAAACTTACATATGAAACGGTTTTTATTGTTATTGCTATTGTTTATTTATTTATTCATATTTAACGGGTAAGAATCCTTCGTTTACAACTGTTAAATACATTATTTGCGACGGAAAGGCGGTGTTCAATGCAACGTGGAACAGGAGAAGAAAAATAAAAGAAATGAGTTGACATGGTAATAGAATCAGGCATTGTATGTTACAAATTGTTAGATACATCGGCTGTTTAATAGAACACAACAGGGAATTAAAGGAGTCTGAGACGTCGTAAACGCGATTAGCATCAGAGCAAAGGCGATTAAAACGATTACATTGAAAGAGTATGATGTTTGCGTCATTGAACGCTCTAAGCTTACAGGCGGACACTTTTGAACAACCGAGCGTATGCATCTGAATTTATAACTAGATCATCGTCTTCCTTCTCGAGATAGAATACTTTCCTCGTATTCACTGGCTTCACATTTTTCCTGCCGCGAAGAAAGCAGTTACGTGCATCGGTATGCACGTACAGCCCTCGTTCACAACAGACATAATTTACCAGAAAGGTCTTAAGACGTCGAACCGCAAGCTGCACACTTGTCCATCAATAGCCTTGAATGGACTTTTCAGCTGGTCCGTAACATCGTCTGTCTCACGAACAACTCGAGATCCCTCGCACGATGCAGCGGAGGATCCAGACGTCCTCTGAAAGCACCGCGCCGCCCTTAGATCACGCGATTACCCCGTGGACACAGAAAGGCTTCTGGTGAAAGCTCGCGAATAAAGAGAAAGAGAAAGTGGAGGTGAGGGAAGGATGGCACGTGCTTCTGGAAGCAAGGGGCAGGCAAGGAGGAGAGGATTTTCGAGCTGTTGTTGAGTAGCAGCGGCAACCGAGCGGAGAAAGTTAGGCGAAGAGTCCTCGCGCGATTTCCCTGTTCTTGATCGAGCGTTCGCGGCACAATGCGGCTCGTTGCGGCATTATTCCGGAGATATGGGCATGACGAACGAAATCGAGCCTCGAAAATCCGCCGGAGCCCGACGAGTTTCCGGAGCAACGGGCCTCGAAACGCCTGATCCGTATCGTGCAATTACGGTGAATGCAGTTTCGCTGTTGACTCGGCCTCGATCACCCTATTATTTGCCGGCCCCCGTCCACGGGGGAAATTAATTCGTTGTTAAATACTGCTTACATTGATATTGACTCTGTAATTGATCGATTACACTGGCGGGGGCACGTAGCTCGTCGCCGGTTAAATGAAGTAGAGACGTATGGAAATAATTATCGTCGCCCGACAACGCAACGGTAACGTCCATATCCGTCGTCCGGTCGTTATTTGCGCGGCGCGGGCATATTTTCGTTAATCAATGACCGTATCGACGCGACACGAGCCGGGAATGTTAATTGCGTTGTCGTGTTACGAGTAACGTTGCGTGTGTACGTGTTTTTGTGTGGAACGATAATATTATACCCGGTCGGAAAGGAGCGATACCTTTGCAGGCTTTAACGCCATTATCCCGTGCGGACGAAAGGATTTCTATAGATAATTTGCGTTGCGTTGCTTTTTGTTGGTAGAAAGTTACGTTCTGAATTAATCTCGTCCGTGACACAGTATTCGTGCTACGAATGGGTTATCCACGAGAGTACCCTCGCTTTATAACAATTTATGCCTCACGAATTATAACGCAAATATTCAATGCGTAAGCAAATGCGTCAACTTTTATAATCGACGATTCCTCTTTTGAAATTTCCGGATAAAAGAAGGTTCGATCGAAAAGCCAATTCGTATCCACGCGTAAATCGACACACGCGTTGAAACCACCCTCCAACATCCGGGACGCACCTCTACAAAAGCTTCCACTCCAATTACTCGCTTGATTACGGCTTCATTAAAACGATCCTGCGAATCCCTCGAACCTCGATCCGACCGAGGTTCGAATAAATCTCCTCGAATAAAGCTCCCCGCTGTTATAAGGTTATCGCGTTCGCGATACGCCAGATAAGTCGCCCTCCCTCCTTTTCCGGCTGCGGACGTGGTAAACGGAACAGCCAACAATTTTCCGGCGGATCCTCCGCGCTGGCAACACCCCAACGGAATCTATTTCATTACCGGATCGGGTTGAAGCTCGAAAATTTCGGGGCGAGGTATAGCGCCGCGGGTCCAAGGAGCGACGTGACGCATTCGCGACACGGGGATGAAACGTGGATACACCAGCAGGTATTGTAGAAAAAAGTTCTTAAGATTATTTATTATTATTTACACGTCTTGCGCGGGAAGCGATTAAAATCGTTTTGCGCTGATTGCTGATCGAGCACGAGTAACGACAAAAGTCGTTTTCCACGAATTATTGACGGATTATTGTTATCGATAGGCTTTTGTAATCCTTTTACGATAAGGTCGGATACACATGAGCACTAGGTCGACTACGGCTATTTTGTGCAGAAATAATTTTGCACACGAATTGGAAAAGATCGCCTGTTACCTGGTGAGAGTTTGGCGAGAAAACACCCGCGCAAGATGTTTTAATATGAATAATGGCAAAAATGTAAGAATGCGATCGAGTGGATGCAAGTTTAGGAAAATGTGAGGAGTGGTTGAGTTGAGCGATAGCCGTGGGAACGTAGAATGTTTGGAATGGAGAGTATTTCTGATGCGTGAAAGATGAGCACTTGAGAAAACGTCGCGAATGAGGAATTTTGGGTGAACGAATGCATCGAGAGAGTAAGGTTGACAATTAGAAAGAAAGGAAATGAGTGTTTGGAGGAATGTATGACGGAGAAAATGCGAGCACGTGGCAGAAAGAGTATGATTCTGAAGGAAGAACGTAGTAGTTGCTAAGTTGTAAAGTCGTTTAAGTTGTTACTATTAAATTGTTTTAAATATATACATTTATTAATATTCTAATCGCTTCGCTTTTATTTTATTCACACCTGAGTTCTATCATCTCCACTCTACTGAATAAAAGTAAAGTAGAATTTCCTATAAAAATATACAGTATACAGTAAATTCTATTTCAACCCTGCTACGCGACTTTATGTTCAACACTAGAACAATATACCAGACCACTCAAAATGACCAATTGGTGATTAGTCACAGCAGCCTTATAAATTCACAGCGGTAAAGCTTCTAAAATTTACTATAATTTTCTGCACAAGGTGCAAATAAAGATTTGTTTTCTATGCATTCGGTATTTCTTCATGTAATTTTCAATTTGATTTCTTCCATGCAAATAAGTTAATTTTAATCGTCGGTAGTTCTAGTGTTAATCCTCAGCTCTTCGTACGTCTCCTCAACTCGGTTTTCTATTCAACACTGGTCCCTTTTCTCTTTCAAGGAAACCCTTACAAGCCTTTTTCTCTTCCCACCCCGCGCTCGCTAAACATTGCCGACCGATCGGTGAATTGTCTGTCGCCAACGGTTTCTTTCGATGGGCCTGGCTTTCGTCTAGTCGACCCACACTTTCACTTTTCTGCTCCTTAAAACTACGATACTACAGTATATATCAGCGAGACTGGCAAAAAGCTGAGGCACGTTCCACGAGATATCGATCGGGGCCAGCTGGCACGGCTATTCCTTTGAGAACCGATGCCACGAAGCAGACGAGGCTAAGTGGGCGCGAGATAAATTGAGAATAATACCTCCCCTATTCCGTGCACCTTCTTGCCGTGCGCCGTTTTTACGAGATATCGGCCTTCGAGCCGCGATCCATCGACATCGCCGGTTTAGGTAACATCTGCTGGCACCGATTATTCAACATTTTTCACCCGCTGCAAGCCGTTCGTCGAATTAAGATCGGGGGGCCATTAGCTGGAATCGGGTATGCGAAACACCCGAGTTAGTCGGATAGCAGCTTCGAGATTCTAAGATTGTGAGCTTGCACACAAGTATTGCTCGTTTATTTATAGAGGGGGAGAAAAGAGACCAGTTTGTTGGAAAAAGAAAATTAATTCGTGATAGAATGAAAAGAAATTCGACATAAATTGTTATAGTCATTGTACGAATATCGTGTAGGAGCTTAATTTGATCTGGCAATCTATAAGATTGACGGTAATATTGAGATGTCTGGATAAGGAAGGATCATTTATTAATTTAGTGTGAATACACCTATTTTGAAGGTATCTAAAGAATCAATATCAAATACGGTGCCAACAATACTAATAATTATACAGAGGAGCCGACGAGATGACACAACAATCCATTATTTGAATATGGTACTGAAATATCCTATTATCCAAACAGTGTGTCATCTAATAATAGTACTTTATTTTAAAAAATTATCGAGTTTAACAGTAAAAGAGGAATGGGATACATAAGTATTTAAATAAATTATTAACCTTCTTAATATCCATTTAAATGAATAAAGTTTAGTAGAACAAGAAGTAATTGGTTCTATTATTCGAAAATTCTTTTATCTCCCGATTCATATTTTACCGTAATTCAACACGCTCTTTCCAAACTTCAACCACGGATATTGTATCTTATTTTCCATTCGAACGAAAAAGCAGAGTACAAGTCGATACACGTCCGTGGACAATCGTTTCTCAGTCTGAACGAACCTTTACGAAGCAAATTCAAAAGACAGTCAAACACTTTTGGAACGTATCCTTCCTCGCATAGCAACGCCGAAGAGTAACTGACGACGTGACCGTCGGCTGGCCACCGAGAAAGACCTCGAGGACTTCCGGTACGTTTACTTTTAATTAACTTTTCCGTGGATTACCGCCGCGGCGTGTGCTTGTTTTACTCGTTTGTCGCGCGCTTGTTGGCTTGGATCACTTTCTCCTCGGCTCGGGACGAGGGAGCACGTTTCGGACGATCGAATTCCGATTGCTCAGCTAGTTAGCTCGATTGTTCCGGTATTGAGACCACACGGAAGCGGTTTCTTCGGTTTGTTTCGTAGATTGGAAGCTCGACTGTTTGTTGATTTTGATTTAGTTCACTTGGCGGTATTTGGAGACGATGTTCCGTAAGTGAAGAAACAGTGGTGAGAAACTTGACAAACTAGAGTATTTTCGTTTATTTCGAAATATTTGATACCCTTTATGTTCGATGGTTATGTTTTGTATTTTTGAATTACCAAATACATTTAATTTTATTATTCGACTATTTTTATAAATATTCCTTTAGTAGAACGGTATTCTTTTAGTTGAAAATTCATTTATATTATCATTCAGACAAATTTATACCTATTTATATTTTAATCAATGAAAACTTTCTCGAAACTATATAGTTTAATGAAATAAAATTGTATTAACTTTTATTGATAATTCATTCCTTATTTACTTTACAGAATTCTTGAAATAATTCAGCCCAAAGTGTTTTGGTTTGTAGCGATTAAAAATAAATCTTGAATTTTAAATTCCACACTCTTTTCCATTACCATAAATCCTGACCATTATTATAATCGGACTTGCTTCAAGTAAAGCAAAAAAAAAAAAACGAAAAAGAAAAAAGATAGGTTATACGTTAAAATGTTATAACTGTATTCATTAAGATAGTTAAACAAGAAACGTGTATGAAATTTTTTTTAATTCAAAAATTTATAAGCGCTGGCCACTGTTGGCGCGTGTTATGTGTTCTAATTAGAGTGTGCATAATTGCGATGAAAAATGAACGTAGGATAATAATCTCTAATACTTTTCTACGGCTTATTAATGACAACGGTACACATTTTACGGCTTCATAATCGTACCTTTCTTCGTCGCACACATTTTTCGGCTAAATTGCACAATTTTACTCTAGCACACTCGGGCAAAGAAACCCAAAAACCACGCGTAACAATAACATCGCCATTTAAACATATGACTGCCAAACCTTCGATATGAAGTTCTTTCCTAAACTTCGCAGTGTGATTCGCCTCACCCTCCATTGAACTTAAAGAAGAAGTCTTACCACCCGGCCAAACTTCAACTTATAATCATCAAAGCCTAATTACACGAAACCCCCAAGTGACTTTTCAGCGCGCCCAAACTTTATTAATATTCAAATTAATAAAGTCTCAGCAGTTACGTCCACAAGCACAGCAAAGAAACCTTTCGATCGCCCAGTAAACAGAGCAAGCCATCTGAATCGGCAGTTCCGTGATACAGCCCCTAAACATAAACGGCCGATTACAGGGGTCGCGTCAGGTTTCCACCCCCGAAGAGTTTATTCTCTCGCGGAACAGCTCCGAAGTAAGCTGTCCCCGGTATTCGTCCGGGCATTTCAACTATTCAGCATCACCTGGGACGCGACGCGGCGCGACCATAAATCGAGCCCGGCGGACAACGGGCGAAGGAAACGGACAATAGCGTCGCGCGAGGATCTGGCCGGTTGAACGCGATAAAGAGTCCAAAAACTGGGCATAAAAATCCGCCTGCGAAATTTATGATATCGCCTGGCCCGGTTCAATTGTTTTCGCGGAGGGTGTACAGCCGCGCGCAAGATACTTCCGGTTCGCTTTGGCCGCATCTATTTCGGCAACTGTGGCAGCGAGCGCCAAGAGCTTCCGAAAAACGAGAAAACAGGGAAGCGAAAAACGGGGCGAATAATAAAACTGGGTGCCCAGGACACGGGAACAGAGAGAAAGAGGGTGCTGTTATTTGTTTCGTAAACAATAGCGTTCCGCCCTTAATCGCGATCGCGCGCCGTTAATTCAACGGTCGTCTCTTCGAGCGAAAAGGGAAACGGTTCGGATTTCGAGGACGAAACAAGGACGCGTTCCTTCGCGAATCTGGTTTGATGGATACCACCGCGTTGAGGGTGCATCGATCCAGGAGCAGGTGGCCGTACCATCCGCGAGCAGGCCAGCCGGAGGAATTTATACGTCGAACAGCTATTGTTTTATCCTCCATCGGCCGGGATTTGCGCGCAGGCGACGTTCAACCGGCGGAACGTATTTTTCTTCGTTATTTCGCGTGTCGCATTTTTTAGCTCTTCTTTTTTCATATTTGTTGCTCGACCATGCAACCCTGCGACCACGCAAACGCCACCACCATCGGGAAGGTATTTATTCATGAATCTGAAATTACACCGCGGCCGCGACGCTTCCGTTTCGCACGATCGGCGGTGGCCCGGCGAAAGTTACACGTACGCGAGCACCGCGGCTGAATCTAGTATTTCACGGTTTTTCCGACCTGTTTTTTACCAACCCCTCCCACCACGCCTCGATGCGAATGTTAAGCGTATCTGAATTGCAAAGCGCGAAGGGTGCGCGCGTTTAAATGAAAAACAAAAATCCCGCGCGTTTCATAAGGATCGAGCGCAAGCGGTCGATCGCCACGTGGACGTTTATCTTTTTTTCCCCTCGGTGTTTATTTTCGAGCCGCCGCCATTTCGCGGATGCTCCGTTATAAACGGTGGTCAAAAGGACGCTCGAATCCCGGATGGATGGCGGATACGACGAATTTATCAATTTGTATGTACAAATAAAGTGCACTCGTTTGGGTGTTTGCGGTAACCGGAGAACGGGTGACGCTTTTTGCGGCGAATCGGAGGGCGTGGTTGCAGCTCGTTTACTTTTGCTTTTTCAGGGAAACACGCGTGACCGAAACTGTTGCGAGTTAAGCTCGAACATGTATTTTTGTTCTTCAGGGATTTTAGACGGTTTTGATATGGAGCAAAAGTTTGTTTTATGTTATGGAGGCTTTTAACCGTGTTGTTCTCCTTGCTTACTATAACATATTTGTATTATTGAGACTTTAGTGTCCTAGTATTCGAAATATGATGTTTCAGGAATACCGTAAGAATTTCTGTAGTTAATATTGTTTATTATGTTACAAGAGAATTAATATTTATTTTTGAATTTGTATAGTATCCATTGAAAGATAATCTTAATTTCGGGTCGTATGGATTCAAGGAGCATAATAGGGCAAATCTCTTGTAAAAAATATTAAACTTCAAATTTGTGTAACATATAAGAGAAGTGTGTTAAGAAATGTTGTAATTAATTGATTGATTTGAAAGAAATTCAAGAATAGTCGATTCTGTGTTAAAAACAGTTGAGATGGTACAGTTAAGTAGAATGACACGATCATTGGTCAGACGGTTCGAATAGTCCACGATAAACAGCTCTAATTTTCATACCAGTGACTTTTTTTATCATTTTCGTGTATCATAAAATTTGTGTCTATCCTATCTACGTTGAGTTTGTGGAAACACATAATAGTTAGCATTATGATTTATACGTGGAAGCAGAATATGACTGGCAACATTAACTCTTACTAGAGTCGTAAAGCCTGCGTTGGAACATACGAGTAACAGAAATTGGAATCCCTTTTTTATGAGCAGGGAGATACTGACGTTCACGAGATTTTTTTTAGCGTAATCACAGCAGTTGGGTCATTAAGGGATTAAATCAAGGGAACTTCTACGTCCAGAAATATTTTATGTTATTTACCTACCTTTTCATACCATTATCCTCAAATACCTTGTAAACACGGCCATATAAAACTTTCTAAAAGCTCTTGCAACATAATTCATAGGACATTGAAAAGATTATTAAAATGCACCATTATTTAAACCGCGAATAAAATTCATTAAAATTCAGTCAAAGATATATCGCTCATCCGTAACAAGTGTTTACATTCAACTTGCCCAACAATTGGGTTTAATAAATGTTCCTTTAAAATTCTCAACATAATTTCGTTTCACTTCAATCAAATACCCAATCAGATGAACAACAACCTATTAAAAGTTCTTCAACAAATTGTTTCGATCAATATCAAGCATAGGTCTTCATTCGACAAAAATTCAATCAAAAGTTACCGACACTCGAACGCTTAATTTACATGTAACGGGATTTACAACAGAACACCCACAACTATATGAAAACTTGAAGCGTCCATTTGTCACTACGCTTAACACTAGATTGCCGGATGTTGGGTATATACCTATTTTACCTGAAACGAGTCAATTTGACTCAAACATGAACATTGAAGTTCTTAAAAAAAAAATGAAACTTTATTTCAAAGAAAGTTTATTCAAAACAATTTTCACATATATGTATATTCTGTTTTTAAAATACATTTTCGACAGATTTTTTTATTACATTTAGCACAAACGCCTTTACTTCTATTCCTTTTGCATGATACTTGAACTTGACAAATCGTAAGCGAGTCAAATTGACTCGCTCCGACAATCTAGCGTTAATATTCCAACAGAATACATTCGCAAAATTGTGTCCAGGAGATAGCAGTTCAATGGTTTGCGCTCTTCTGAACCGGCAGGCCGTTCTAGGGTTAAGGACAGATATTGACTGCACCGATGGACAGTATCCTGGTTGCGACCGTGTCCGGATATTCCCCCTGCATTTTGTGCACGGGCACACTCGAGTGGAAAACTTTTCACATAATACGGCAGGAATTACTACGCGACCGTCTCGCGCGAACAACAATGGACGTTCTGAAGGAGTCACGATTGCCCGCCGCGATATCACGATTTTCAAGAAATCGATAACCATAGAGAGATACATAGGCACCATTGATCGCCGTTTCGTCGGATCGAGGATGGATTACAAGCGTTTCACGTCAAATTTTCAGTTACGGTTTCTTTCACTTCATTGTGGTTACCCCACAAGGGTGAACATTATGGTGACTTATGATTTTTGGCACTGAATTTTTTAACACTATTCCTACCATGACCGGTTAAATGATCGTTTTTAAAATATCGATTACAATTTCATATACATATACAACGTAATTGAATCGCATTCAAACTTTAGACTTTTCCTCAAATATACGTATAATACATTTTTCAATATTCACTTCTATTTTTATCGTTTATTTTCTGAACGAAGTTTGTGGTCTGTCTTGCGTGAAAATGTCACGGTAGGAATAGGTATGCGTGAAATGTCGGTAGGAATAGTGTTAATCCTTAATTTTTGTACCATCTGACGAGCCTCGATCTCGCGGATTACAACAAGCATTAAAATTAGGTTTAAGTTTTATTGTAAGATTCATGGAAAATCTATGTATTTACGAGAAATTTAGATTTGCAGAAAAGCACATAATATGGAAAAATATTCAAAATATTTGAATTATATCACGATTTTCGAGAAATCGATAACAATAGAAAGATCGACAGGCACCATTGACCGCCATTTCGTCAGATCGAGGATGGATTACAAGCGTTTCACGTCAAATTTTCAGTCACGGTTTCCTTCGCTTCATTGTGGTTACCCCATAACGGTGAACATTATGGTGATCTATGATTTTTGGCTCTGAATTTTTTGATCATAAATTTTTATACCATCTAACGAGCCTTGATCTCGTGGATTGAAACAAGGATTAAAAGTAGGTTTAAGTTTTGTAGTAAGATTCGTAAAAAAATCTATGTATTTACAAGAAATTTAGACGTGCAAAAAGTCACATAATGTGGAGAAATATTCCAAATATTTGAATTAAAGTACGTTATAAATACCCAAATGTCGTATGTTATAATACTTAAACAGCGAAGTAAATCTCTCAGATTCTATTTCTTTAATCACGCTTACGAAAGTATGAATTTGCATAATAAAATTCCACGGTTTATTCGTCACAAACAAAGAGTACCTTTGTTGCATTTTGCCTGAAATCTGTACCACGAGTATGTTTCGCGGTTATAAGGGAACGGGTTAATCACGTGCAGCCGTAAAAGCTGGCCCCCTTTGTAATTTATTTCCCGTCTACTTTTCGCGCTCGCCGGTATACGTAATTTAATCAATAAGCTCCGCGGCATCACGGGCTGCTCGTTTATTTATTTCGCCGGCACTCGACGATCGAGTACCGTCGGCATTTCGAACAGCCGCACACGCAATCCCTTCGAGTGCCATCCAACATAAGGTCAGTCGATATCGCGAATATCCACAGCGATGAAAACTGCCGACTCCAAACAGAAAGGGGTACAATAAATCCGTGCGATTCACGCACTCGCTATAAAATTCAAACACAGTTGCTCGATTTCCACTTTACACAATGACTCGAGAAAGGGATCGACGGTGTTGAAAACCACTCGATAATTATATAATCGTGGTATTTATGGTGGTCCTGTGATATTAGAACTGTCGTGTTACATTCTTTTCATAGATTGCACGTAATCGGAAAATGTTTGAACTCGAGGGTTTCTACGGCGCGAAAAATGAACACTTGAGAAAACGTCACGACTGAGGAATTTTGAGTGAACGTGACCAAATGTATCGAGTGAAAAAAGTGTAGAGGTGCCAAATTTCCAATTGTAATATTTTTAAATTTTTGTATTTCTTATGCAAAGGTGCCGAATGCGCGAGCGAAAGAATGGATAGGGATGTGTGTGAGTGTGTGTGAGTGACGTTGGTCATTTGTTCTTCTCGAATGTTCGATCCTAACGTGTAGCGCAGATGTGCGTAAAGGGCCTTCTCAAATGTTCGATAGCGGTTTATTCTAATGCGTAAAAAGGAGGCCTTCTCGAACATTCTACGTTTTGCGAACCCTCACCACCCATCCTAATGCATATAAAAGGAGGTGCGTGCCCACCGAGCGACATTCGATGATTTAACAATCTGCGATTTCGGATTCAACGATTTAACTATCTAGGATTTGAGGTTCGACGATTTACCGGTTTTGTAATTAACGATGAGGTGATTATAAGTACATTCAAGCTTCTAATAAATTAATTCTCTTACTATAAGCCTGACCCACAAATAAATTCGACAAAAGTTTAGAATTAAAAAGAAAGGAAATGACTATTTGGAAGAATATATGATTTTTCCCATGACTGGGAAAATGCGAGCGGGTAACGGAAAAAGTTTAACTGTGAAGGCAGTAAGAGTGTGATTCTAAAGGAAGTAAGAACGTAATAGTTGCTAAGTCGTAAAATCGTTTAAGCTGTTATCATTAAATTAAACTATTCTAAATATACATTTATTAATATTCTAAGCACTTCGCTTTATTATATTCACACCTGAGCCCTATCATCTCGTTCAAAACAAAATAAAAGTAGAATTCCCTGTTTGAACCTTTCAACCATAGTTTACACGCCTAGCTAAACACATCCGAGCGCATACGATGAAGTACCGTTTCGAGTCTCAGGCCAATGTGCGGGCGCGCCCGAACTCGAAATATGCGGATCAGGCCGAAGGTACACGGCATTAGCGAAATCGTAATTGAAATATTAATTTATGACGCGTAACGACCGCCCAGTAATTAACACGCTCTGTAACCCCGTGTCGACGGACGTGCAATGCATGCATTACTGCGACACGGCCGCATTACATAAATACTCGGCTTTAGTCTGCTCCCAGCCAGATCATAATGGGCAAAGTGTACAATTCGACTATTATCCCGCCGATAGCCACGGTTTACCGTGCAAAATCCGCGGATGTATGCGTGCCGCAAGCCCCTCGCCACGGGCAAATTGTTCGTGCACGCGTGAAACGTATCGTCGCGTGATGCGAGTACGCACAAGAACCATACAGTCGCTCAAGAAATTAGGGGAACGGTTAGATCACACTTTTCGAATCTATCCTAACCTGATCTTATACAATAATATTTAGTAATAATAAAATAAAATTTATTCACGGGGGGACCCTTTGTTACGTAAAGAATGAGATGAAATCATACTAATACAAAACAGAAAAAATATATTAAAAAAAACAAAACAAAGAATAATAATAGTGTAGAAAAACAGTTCTTAAGATTATATATTATTATTAATATGAATAATGGCAAAAATATAAGATCACACTTTTCGAATCTATCCTAACCTGATCTTATACAATAATATTTAGTAATAATAAAATAAAATTTATTCACGGGGGAACCCTTTGTTACGTAAAGAGTGAGATGAAATCATACTAATACAAAACAGAAAAAATATATAAAAAAAAAAACAAAACAAAGAATAATAATAGTGTAGAATAAAGGTTCTTAAAATTATATATTATTATTAATATGAATAATGGCAAAAATATACAGTTTACAGTAAATTCTAATTCAACTTTGCCACGCGACTTTATGTTTAATCCTCAGCTATTTTTACGACTTTACGACTTGGTTCTTTATTCAGCTGGTCCCTTTTATCTTTCGAGAAAATCCTTATAGGTCTTTTTCTCTTCCCATCCCGCGCTCAGTAAACCTTGCCGACTTATCGGTAAATTTTTCCGATGAGCCTGGCTTTCGTCTAGCCGACCCACACTTTCACTTCTCTGGTCCTTAAAACTACGAAACTACAATAATAAAATAAAATTTATTCACGGGAAGACCCTTTGTTACGTAGACAGTGAGATGAAATCGCACGAGTACAAGTAAAGAAAAAATATGTAAAAACGAAAAAAAATAATAGTAACATTAATAAGGGTAGTAATTAAAGTATTAATAATAATAATAACAAAAATGGTAGTAAGAAAGATCTTAATCTATGGAGGATAGTGAAAGGAAATTGTCGTTAGGACAGAACGTTTAAAAGAAATACAGGAAATATGAAAAAAAGTTTCATAATGATTGACATTTATTAAGAGAGGAGGTTTAAACAATTATAGTTACCATAAAGCGTGCGATGAGATTCAGGGAGAAAGATAAAATCATGTCTAAGATTACGATCTTAACTCTGTTGCGGTCTTTCGGACATTTTCGTCCCAGACGTGTTTCCATTTCACTGAAAAGTCTCATTAATTTTGTGCGATAAATGAAGAAGTAAATACTAATAGCTTGCTCAATCCTTTCAATTTTATGGCGAAGAACCATTTTTTCGGCAAATTAGGAATTCCTTTTCATGAAATTAGAGAACGACTGATTGCGACAAAATTGGAGAAACGCAGTGGGATTAATTTATCCTGATCCAAACCAAATTTAATAAATTGCACCTAATGTAAGCTTAACCTTGATGCAAACATAATAAAAAATCAATCTGATCTTAATCTAAATTAAACCTAACCGGAGACCAATTTGTGAATGCTACTGGAAGCGAATTTTCTGCACAACAAATAGAGACTGCGGATTTTTATGTAAATCCATACTTTTATAAGCGCAAGCGAAATAGAGAGGGATGGAGATTTGCAGTTCTAATTAAAATTAGGAAGGCTTAAAGTTTTTGCCTCGCAGCGGCTATTGACGTAATACAAACCCATGAGAGCATCAGATTACAGACTGAAATTATGGGCTTGAGGGCTAGTTTCCGAAATTAAGGGAGAGTGCAATGTCCCTGCAACGTGCATTCGCATTACGAAAGCGAGTTTGTATGCAAAACTCGGGTAATTATTCATAAAGTCTTCATTAATATTTTTGTGCACAATGCACGTAGTTTACGCACCAGTACGCTGCTTTAAAAAGAGAAATTCAAAGACGCACGCGCGAAACGTCACGTTAGATCGTACAAATTAGAAACTTAACTCGAACTTAATCGAAATTTAATAATTATTTATATTTACATATTTACATATTAGTGTATTAAAAACAATTAATATTTTATTACTTTCGTCAACCCTTTGACACACCATAACGTTTCAAACAGGTCACACGATTTTTGACATTATTCGTCATGCTTTTCCCTTACCCAAATTTCCTTCTGTTTACACCAACAAATTACCTGACCGTTTTATAATACACAATTTTAAGCAAAACAAATTACTTTATTTTCCGTTGCCTACACGAGATGCTAAACAAAATTAAACGATACAATTTGCCCCATTGCCTTCGAATCAAATCATACGGCAAATGGTCACAAATACCTACGAATCCTTAACGAGATCGATAAATAAAACTCGGGTACCGAGTGTTAAAACATTAAAGAAAAATTTGGAAAAGAGAACACATTTCACGAATGATCAAATATATGCTAGTAAAAAGTCTAGCCTGGTCTCTTTAGCGCGCTTTCACATTCGACGTCGAGTCGACGTTTTCCCGATTGAAACAAAACACAGCGAAATTGCGATTCGCCAGGGTTACGAGGTACACGTGCTCCGAAGGGACGTTCCCTCCCGTTAGCGTTCAACGTCGGTTTGATTGCGTTTCCCGGCCGGGCATTGTTCGTCGACCGGCGAAAATGATTTTCCGGCGGGGCAATATTTTGATTCCGATTTAAATGCAAACGAAATGGTTCGAAAGGAACGAAGACGTTCCTCCGCGGGGCCTTTTAAAATACCGGAATTAGAGCGAGAAAACGGTTGAAAGGTTCTGAGGCCGCGCAACTTCTCCGGCTTAATGTAGTCGAAGATATCGCGTCCAGGGGGTAGCAGGGGGGTTAGGACAGGGTCGAGAACTAGGTGATAGACTCGGGTATTATTCTTCATCCATTACGACGCGGCGCCACCAATAACTTTCCCCTGGAAACCGGTGACGGATGGAATAATTTCATAAGACGAAGAGAACTTCCACGGTTCCGGATATTAGTCTCGATATTTTAGCCTCTACGCGCTCGATATCAATTTTTCTCGGACGTTTGCTCTGCATTGTCAGACGTCACAGCTTAACTTCGTGTGTTGAATGTTACCTGGAAGTGGCAACTACGGGGGTTTTTGAACTTTTACACGGAGCGTTAACAAAACTCGAAACAACGCGTTTTAGTGGTTTTAGCGATGATTTTATATTTCCAAATGAAAATCTGTTGTGTAACCAACGGTTATAAATTTTATATTACGATGGAACGAAAGTTGTACCTTCAGGAATGTAGCGGATTACATACGCATCGAATAATAACGGAACTATTGGAAATGGGATTTAAACTGAATGAAACGAAACTCTTGTTTAAGTCTTTAGTTGGTTTTTACTAGATACATAAGAATGATGTGAAGGAATAAAAATTCCTACGACCCAGTTCGAATCCTTAAGCTCTTTTGTCATTTATTCTAAACATTCTCATTTTCTAATTGCCAGACGTGATTTAGGTTCTCAGAAAGCAAAACCCTTGAGAAAGTACGTCAACGAAAAGTTAATCGTTCGATTATTTTTATTTTGTGATGCTTTCCATACTTGTAGTATCGTAGCTAATATTATAGTTTAAGAGAAAATGAGGGGTGGACAGCGAGAGTTTAGGCCTGCTTGGGGAAAACCCTTGGCGACGCGCGAGGCCCTCGAAAAATGTCCAAATATGGTCATGCTTTTGGAACATGCCCAAATATGGCCATACTTGAGGGATTTTTTCGAGGTACGTAGTGGAAGAAAGGCCAAGGGCCAGCGACAGTTTTCTCTGGCCAAAAGGGGCAAAGTTGAACTAAACGTTGCGAATAATCAAATGTATACATAGTATTGTAATTACATTCCCTTATTCACAGCAATAAATAAATATTATTATTTATAACACATAACATATTTATGTCCCAACAGAAACGAAAAATATTCCGTTCGATTAATTTATCCAAACGAATTAACAAAATCTCAGAATAATCTTCCGAATATACAGCCACGAATCCTATCCGTCGGCGGCATCAATACCGAGAACCGTAAATCATCCGAGCCCATAAAAACCGGAACTGCTGCACTCGCTCCGGCGTGAGCTAATCTAACCTAAGTCCGCGTATCGCGCGGGAAATTCGAAGGGGGCGGCGGCCGATAGCAATATTGAGAGAAGAGGTGCTGCGGACGTTCTTAAAGCATAAATCGCCCGGCCACGTCACACGGATGATACACTGCCGTATTATCGCTGGCCTAACAATATTTTTCAGCCGTTTGCTTGCATCGGGAAGCGGCCGCTTGGTCAGCTGCCGGCCTCGGCTATGTATCAATTACACGAGCCTGCATCGTGGCCGAATAAATAGAATCGCTTCGCTTTTCTACGTGTATATGTGTACCTGTATATGTGGCTGTGTGTGTGCGTGCGTGTGTGTGTGCGTGTAGCGATTGCAACGATGACGATAGCGATAGAGTTAGCGTGGTGTGTGGTGTTGCAACAGCGTGCGAATGCGACTTCGCCACGTCCCCGGTGATCGTCGTCGGTGGACGCTGCTGCCCTTTCACGGAGAGATTCGATGGATTGGATAGGTCGCGCGATAAAACGACCTCGCTGGGACCATTCCGCGATAGATTGACCAATATGATGGATCGACTGCCCGGGCTGTATTCCACGGCGAACGCTCGCGCGAATCCTGGCTCTACCTTCGCTAGCGGTGCAAATTAGGATTCCCATTAGCGCGGTTAAGCTGCCATTGTTCGTCTTTGATGCCCTGCACGAGCAACTGCATCTTGTGTTATATTTACAGGGGAGGAGAGGGGGACAGAGAGAGAATTTGGTCCATTAAGGACGGTCCTTTGTTGGTATCTAAGTTTAATAAGCTGTATGTTAGCTTCAGAGGCTTGAGCAGGTAGTAGATTAATTTATTGCAATTGGTTATCTTAAGGTTAACCGTACTTCGCAAACGATGGTATTAACATATGTACAAGTAGTTTGATAAATATGCTTGTGGGGAAAAAAGTAGCCTCACACAGTAACTCGGAATAAATCTCGATAACGTTTACACGCTGAGATCTAAAACACTTTCCATAAATTATAGTAGTAAGACAAATCTCGAAGCTTGTGCCCTGTCATGAAATACACGGAATAAACGCATAATAAATCGTATATGTAGGAACGCTAATTCTTTTTGTTACCCTAGATTTCTTTACCCAATCAAGTCACTTTTTCAAGCATAATGTTATTAAATATTTTAAAGTTCCATTCCAACCAGCGAGCGGCATTTAACATTACTAGTCATCATTGTAATTCCTTGTATATTAATAAGTTATTACCCGTATAATAAATAAATAAATAAATAAAAACACTTTCCATAAATTATAGTAGTAAGACAAATCTCGAAGCTTGTGCCCTGTCATGAAATACACGGAATAAACGCATAATAAATCGTATATGTAGGAACGCTAATTCTTTTTGTTACCCTAGATTTCTTTACCCAATCAAGTCACTTTTTCAAGCATAATGTTATTAAATATTTTAAAGTTCCATTCCAACCAGCGAGCGGCATTTAACATTACTAGTCATCATTGTAATTCCTTGTATATTAATAAGTTATTACCCGTATAATAAATAAATAAATAAATAAATAATTTATAGAACGAAAACGATCTCAGTACGGAAACTGATTCAGAGAGCGTTAACACGCGCCATTCGTTTATCTGTTCTACTGTGGCGTAACGTGGTTTCACCATTCAAAGCCTTTGACCCCTACGGATCTTTCGACCTCGGGCGCACCGGCAGCCAAAGAAACTGAAATAGTGTCGCGTATGAGCAACTGCGAGTGAATTCGTTGCAACGATGTTTTTGGCCGCGGTCCAACTAAAATCGTCTACGTTCTGTGCGTGTATCACGGTCTGGGTCGGGGTGAATCGTTGCTCTTTGCACGTTGTTGCAAACACAGACGCGACTGCTCCTTTTTCAAACGGGCTCACTGATTCCGCCGCGTTTACAATTCGCGAGGAGGGCTCAGGTAAAAGCGTTTGTTCTGTGGAGTTTACAATTGGACCGCGTGGTTATCGTCCACGTGAATTGGTATTTACGATACTACTGTGTAACCTGGATTATGTTCGCGTCACGGTATGCTGTAAATGAAACCTCGACGATTTCTACGAGACTAATTAATCGTCGAGTGTTGCAGAATAATTTAAGCACTGTTACGTATGATTTATCGTAAAGCAAACAAACAACGTTATTATTTATTGTATTAATTATTATATTTGCTTGTGTGTGTTTGCTTTGTGAAAATGATGTTTTCACAGTCCAAAACATCTTTCTGCTATACGCATTGAAAATAAAAAATTGAATAACTGGAATGACTTTAATTAATCATAGATCTAAAGATGGATTGCACTGTGGAGCTCAGTGGATTTTTTTCTTTGGAATTAACGAAAAGCCTAATTAAAAGGAAGATGCTTTAAATTTCAAAGAAGTCTTTATGTAAATAAAAACAGTGTTCATGATAAAATGAATCACGAGCAAAATAACAAATACTTGAACAGATGCTTGCACAGAAAACGAGAAGGTTACGCTTTACTCGTCCTTGAGTAAATTACTTTCTGAACGTTTAAAACACCGTTCCTCCTTTCTTGACAAACATTTCGCTCGCGGTGCCAAGACTACAAACTAAATCATTTCTGTATCGGGATAATAACCGACAGGGAAAGGGTCGAAAGACGGAACGAGCGTTCATCGAAGCTTTGACGTGGATCGTAACAATCTGTAATTAAATCCAACAACGGCAGGATCCTTTGTCGCGATAATTAACGGGAACATTAACAGAAGCGTTCACAAAATACTTGTTCGTGCCGTTTCGCGTACAATTATTTGTAATTAATGTCTCGCGAAGCGACCACCAACGGATCGACTAAAGAATTTTACTTTCGACTACAAACGGGAGTTATCCCATTGGAAAAACTGCGTGAAATTTTGCGCTGGAAACCTTGAGAACTCGTTTGATATTGATTAAACATTGTCGGTACACATTACGATTCAAATTTCTTATCGAAAAACGCGTATGTGTATATTGACCCGTCTTCTGTCTACTGTTGAAAGAATAAAATGTGGTACACTGTATTTATATTTGTCTGATTAAAGAGGAACACATTGCATACCCTGATCATGGTTTATGAATACAAATGATTAATCGACAACCATCACTTCCTTGCATACCGTAACACATATTTCTTAGATTGAAGGCAAGCAAGTTTCACGATTGAACTTCTGATCGATTTTAAAGTTATGAGTTTCATTATAACTCTAATAGGCTAATTTTATAAGAACAGGATCTTTTTAGAGCTGATAAGCAATTTTCAATCACCGTTTGCTCGAATAATACTAATAATTACGGTCTTCAAAGGGTTCGCGTCTCGTTGAAGGTGTCGAAAAAAGTGATTTCTAAAATTGGCTATGCTTAACCCAATTTCGATAACATTTTTTAATTTATCAATAAGATTATAAAACACAAAGGATGTGCATACGTATCCATAAACACAAAGGATATCGATGTAAGGATCAACAGATGAAATAAATTGTCGTAATTCAATTCGATGGATCACAGTAATTGAACTTAAATGAGAACCGATCCAATTACTTCCGCGAGATCGACTATGTAACGTACCTTTCACATCTAACCCCCTACTTTATCACGCTAATTAGATGAGTCGCAAGGGGTCGCAGCGTAAAAAAATGCGGGCGGACTTCCGATTGATCGTACAAAGGCCGAACAGTTAAGTGAAAGGGAAGTAGGAAAAGAGCGGTCACACGCAGAGAGTGTTTAAGTGTGTGTGCGCGCGCGCACACACACACATACACACACTATTGCCGGTTATAAGTAGCTGGAACGTTAATACCTTATGTATATATGAGCCGTGTTAGACGGCACACAGGATTTAAGCTGTAATCCAAGCTTAAGTTGGATAGAGTAATGCGGTCTGGCAATAGAGTAACGAAGTAAGATAACGAGGATACATATGTAACAGCTATATATGTATATATATATATAGGAAAGGTTATAAATTAGAAAAAGGAAGGGTAGAAAAATGAATAAAGTTATAAATATACGTGTATTTGATAAAATTGGAACGACACAAACGAACGCAAAACAACGAACTACGCTTATGCTTCGCAAGCTACACAGCTCCTTGTTCTATGCTGACTATTTGAAATAAACAAAGAAACTTTTAATTTCACAGTTTAACTATCATTGTCTATGTCTAACGAGGTATCGATAAGCGACAAATTTTTGCATACCTTTTCCACGCGATCGTGAGGTGTAATTGTAAAGGTTACAATTCTGAGAAAATACAAAAACATTGTCTCTACAGCATGAAAGCAGGATCACTTGAGACGACACGGACTGAGGAAGATTTGGTGAACGTGACTAAATTTATCGAATGGGAAAGGTCGAGGGTTAGAATAAAATGGAACGAATGCGATAAAGAATATAGGGTGTACATCAAGCATTCTTATGAAACTCCTTCAAAAAGTCATCAGCTAGTATCCAAAGTTTGCATAACAGAGTTTGTGTTTGAAACAGTATCATTTAATAAAAATAAACCTTGTTATTATTGTATAATTAACCCTGTCATATTAACCCTTCTCCTACTTCTGCACCAAAGCACACGTAAAGCTTTAAGAAAATACAAACTACACGTCCCTGCAGATAAAAATCCCACCGCCATTGCTGTTCCGAGCAATTAATAATCCCGGCGCGATTAATCAAATTTTACCCTGCGACCAAACCCTCGCGCCAACGAAACAGTTGACCGACCGCGGGCATTAATTCAGCCACGCTAAATTTCTTGCTCCTTTCCCGGCTAAACAGCTCCGTGTTCTCCCGGACAAGAAGTTATCTCCGTGATGCGTGGCAAACACGTCGAGAACTATGGCTGTCAGGCCCGAGGGAAACGGGCGGGAGCCGTAGGTCATTTCGTTCTCAGTCGGCGATGTTTGATCCATCTGCGGTGTATATAGAGAGGCTGCGAACGGCGTGTGCATGTTCGAGGAAACGACGGCGATGCGTGCGGACAGTCGCTCGAAGCGATCCTCCCTTGATTGACGCGCTCGCGTCAAATCTCTGATGGACGGGCAAAGGGCCTCGTTTCGACTGACTTAGTTGCTCAGGACGGGAGCGGTAAATCCCGGTCGAATTTTCGAGCAGTTCGGGCGAATCAAAGGGGTTGATTGCGCAATCGCTCGTATCAGACGTATTAGGTTGTTGGGAAAGTAACTTCGTTTTTTTTTTTTTATGATACGTCGAGCTTTGAGATTAAACCTAGTCGTTTCAAATGATCATGAACGGTCGAATTCGATAAATTTAATCTTTCAGCGATCTTACGAGTTATTATTCGCCGATTTGCATCAATTAATGCCTTTATTGTGTCTTCAGCAGCCTTAACTGGCCTTCCAGAACGTGGGGCATCTTCAACATTAGAATTGCCGGATCGAAATTATGTAAACCAATTTTGGCACTGGGGTTCTGTCAATACATATCTTCTCCAAACACAACGGATAATTTTTTCCTTGCTTGAACAGCATTTTTACCTTTTCGATAGTCGAAAAGTGAAAAATGCCGAAAATGTTGCTTTTTACTTTCCATATTTGATAGGGCATCAACCAAAAACTACTGGGTAGAATCAACCGAAACTTTTCACAAGCAAGCCTTGCTATATATGCTGTCAAAATATATAATGACCATGCGGCTTGAGTGTGAAGTTGACTATGAAAAAATACAATTAAGCCCTGTGTTAGAAAAAAACGAAATTACTTTCCGAACAACCCAATAGAATTGTGTAATTTCATGAATATTCCCAGAAATGTAAGAAATTTATAATTTTAAGCGGTAGAAATTTCTATTTCTAGCTCTACGAATATTTCAGAGACTTTCAGCAAATATTGCGTTACTGTGGTAAATGTAGGTCGTTTTATGTGCATGCAAAGGTAAGACAAAGATTTGAGAATATAAAGTTTGAGGATATACTTGATATACAGTGGCTCCAAAAAGTATTCTTAAACTGTATTATAAGGAAATTCATCTACTTCTGAAATTCTGATTTCAATGAAACTTTATGCTTGTGCAGAGCATGGTGTATCCTACGGGGAGCAATTCTTTTGGCGGCAAAATACCTTTTAAGGGGGCTGATAACGAATCTCAAAGTTTTAGCGATTTTTCACGCTTTGAATACAAGTTTTTCTGGGTTCTTTTTTTTATGCCAGGGCAATAGGGTATTAAGAATTAAACATTTTCTGTTTGAAAGGGTTTTACTTCATCAAGCATCATTACAAAGTTATCATTAAAAAATGAGAGAAAAGTCAGAAACTTCAACGCTGGTTTCACCCCTTTAAAATGGCATTTAGATGAAAGGAAGAGATTAATTCATACGTATACTATTATGATCTACATACCCACAAAGTTTTATCAAACACTTCTATCAGACTCAGAATTTCAGAGGTAAACAAATTTATTTCTGACATAGTGTACGAATACTTTTTGGAGCCTCTGTACCTCGTCTTGGTCTGACAAGTTTCGTTTTATACTACTTTATCTGTCGCGCCATTAAATTGCGTTCAACCACGGAAGTGTGCTTTCTAAAGCGATTCGTTCAATTGACACGATAATCTGTTAGAACCGATACCACACATCAATGTAATACCGCATAGTACACAAACGAAACAGCATAATCTGTTACCGACTTATGCTATTCATCTCTGATCACTCTGTATCGCGACCTGAAGCCATAATTTTCAAATGAAACCCCTAGCTCGCGCTTTCATCGGCTTCTTCTACAGATTCACGTCATTAATGGCCAGCAGCGATCCTCGAAAGCATAGAGAATCCGATCTCTTTACCGATTCGAACCGAACCCGAATCCCGTGAGCACCTTTTGATTCCGACACACGGTCGATGCACACCAACGTCCCCTCTACAGGAAAGTTCTGCGAGCCGACCAATGCTTCTGGGCGCGGCTCGAATGCTCGAGAAGATTGCGCAAAATAGTTTCGAGTCGGCAAGTATTCGGCCAAGTGGCGTTGTTTCTCTGTGCAACGTGGAACGCGTGCTCGACCAACGCCGGTAATTGCGGATGGATGTTTCAATTGATGGAGAACGGGAAGAAGAGGAGGGGTTTGGTTAGGATAGCGTTCGGTTTTTGGCTGATCCCGCTCTAAAAACCCTCCCCCCTATCTCGTCCCTCGTCTTAACGCTCGCCACGGAGAGATCCGCCAAGCGAGGAAGTTCGCGCGAGATTAACGAGCAGAGAAGAAACCGAAGTTTTCTTCGGGCACAGAAGCATCCGAGCGAACTTCCTCGGGTGAAAGCTACGCGATATACGATTGTTCTTTTCTTTTTTTATGCTAGTGTTTAAACGTCGCATCGACAACCAGGTCATTAGCGACGGGTTCGATAGTAGGTTAAATTTTGTTAGCTAGATCGGAGTTGAATAGATGTTCCAATGTATTTTTTATACTCTTTTTTGAAGTCAATGCCGTGTGGGGGATAATTTTATGCTTTCTTCTATCGGCTTCAAATCTTCTAGGTATACGATTGTGTTATTTTTTAAGAGCTCGCACTGTGAGGTGGAATGAAGATTCGATGACGCGCCGTTACGTTAGAATGTTAGAATTTGCGGAATTTTGATTGAATCGTGACGGGGAAGTGTAAGAAATAGAAGAATATATCGAAAGCTGAACTAACATTTGCAAATTACTGTTGTTATTTTTTGGTGAGAATTAACACTAGGTTTACGGGGTCCGTCAATTTGACGGATTTTTTAGTTCATGAGAAAAATTTGCAAAATCAATTACTATTATTCCTATTAATTTTTGTTGACTTTTATTGATGGACTGTTACGAATATACGCTGATCTATTTCCCTCTCAGCTCTGGGAGTTTCAAATTCTGTACGATGTACACCTATTTCTTAGTATATGTGTATTAGAAATAGATGCACAAGAAATGTCCGTAAATCTAGTGTTAACGAAGTGTTTTTGAAATATTAATTGTTCCGTTTAAGTGTAAAATTGTGTTCTTTGTCGTCTGCATTTAATTCTTTTCTACGTTGGAAACGTAACAAGAATTTTAAGGATACTGTATTATAAAGGTGGAAAAGTTTTAATTTTTAACAATCAACTCGAACATTTTTTCCGAGCGAGAAAATTCTTAAACGTTTGAAATGCAATTCCCCTGCCCTTTCCAGTAAATATGTTATGTTTATTCCTGAAAAAGAAGCACATCGGGGATTCGCAACCCTTCCGGTTTCGTCGGATCTCCGACCTTTTGGAATCTCATGCTCGATGCCCGAAACCAGCATCGCCTTAAAGGCTGTGAAAATAAATTGCATTTCTCTTCCGTTTCAACCAAGTGGAATATGGCGATACCACTCGCTACTTTTATCCCGAGGCTTCGCTACCTTTGACCTTTTGACATGGTTACAAATATGTTATTTATGAAACTGCAGCAACTCGAAAGAGCCCTGGGAAAATGTACACGTATCCGTACACACGCTTGCGTATACCGTAGCCGACCTATCCTATACAGTATTCTGAATTGAAAGAGTTGTGCACCTTATTTTTTATTATTTTTCGAGAAAACATTCTGCTGACTTTGTAAACGTTCGTTCGATCTAAAATGTTAAGCTGTTATTTTATATCTCGTTCATGGTGAAACATTAAAAAAAAAAACGTTGCGACGATACAAAGAAGTATTTAATTATATAATGGCTCAAAGAAGGGAGTTCCTTTGGCAGAAACTCAGCAGTGGTCGAAAGTAAAACCGATTAAAAATTAAATATTTAATACAATTACAGATGTTAATATACGGATTAATATAGATTTTTTATAGAAAAAAGCAAGGCAAGATAAGAATTTCCTATTTAATATAAGGGGGACTATTTTTATCTGTGAAAGCAGTGGTCGAAAGTAAAACCAATTAAAAATTAAACATTTAATACAGTTACGGGTTTTTTATAGAAAAAAACGAGACAAGAACAGAATTTCCTATTTAATATAAGGGGGACTATTTTTATCTGTGAAAGCAGTGGTCGAAAGTAAAACCAATTAAAAATTAAACATTTAATACAGTTACGGATTTTTTATAGAAAAAAAACGAGACAAGAAAAGAATTTCCTATTTAATATAAGGAGAACTGATTTTATCAGTGAAATATAATGCCGCAAAGCACTACACAGCAGTTAATAATAAATCAGTTTTTATTCAACTTCAATTATAAAAATCTTAAAAGCAACGAACATCCGCTTCATCTTCGCATCTCAAAAGCGTATACATTTTTATACACAATACGCATCACATTTGTTGTAACAATTGAAATCTCACTTTTTTTAAACTTTACATGAATTTCAGTTATTGTGATTTAAATTCTAAATAAAACACGTTTGAATTTCATACCGCAAGAAGTACACTCGGTGCTATACTCTAACTCGATAAAACTTTGTTGCACTTAATAAATGGTATAATTTAAATTTTGCACAAACTTCAGCGAGGATACCTCGCATCGCGGAAAGTTATTACGTACAAATAACATTGCAGTTAAATTTTCAGCAAGGCGATTTATGATACATGACACGTCGAACCGAAACTTGAGGAGCTTAGATTTACTAACCGAACTTCACTTCCACGGCTTATAGACGTCAACGTGTTCTTCCTTACGGTACACGAAATATCAAACGGCCAACTGACAGCAATTCGTAAAGCTTCATAAATCGTTGATCGAACCCATCGTACTAATCCTTA
The DNA here is from genome assembly GCA_033822845.1 of Tetrapedia diversipes. Classification (NCBI taxonomy): domain Eukaryota; kingdom Metazoa; phylum Arthropoda; class Insecta; order Hymenoptera; family Apidae; genus Tetrapedia; species Tetrapedia diversipes. The sequence goes on from JAOPTO010001297.1 coordinate 779,352, forward strand.
ATCTTGTCGTATATGAAGATTTCGAAGAAATTCTACGATCTTGCACTCTTTATTTTTGATTGAAATGAGAAACTGAAATACTATTGAAATAAATAGTATTTCTTCAATGTACTTTCAGTATCTTGGACTTCATTCGGTTGGACTTCAAAAAAATTTGGAAAACCTACAGCTAAAGCTACAGTTATAGAGTCGATTAAAATGAAGATTCCTTGTTTCCTTTTTTTTTTTTTGAAGTAGAAGATTTTGAAGACCTACAATCTTGCATTTTTTATTCGTGCTCGAAATGAGCGACTGAAATACTATTGAAATAAATAGTATTTCTTCAATGTACTTTCAGTATCTTGGACTTCATTCGGTTGGACTTCAAAAAAATTTGGAAAACCTACAGCTAAAGCTACAGTTATAGAGTCGATTAAAATGAAGATTCCTTGTTTCCTTTTTTTTTTTTTGAAGTAGAAGATTTTGAAGACCTACAATCTTGCATTTTTTATTCGTGCTCGAAATGAGCGACTGAAATACTATTGAAATAAATAGTATTTCTTCAATGTACTTTCAGTATTTGTTTATTTTTTTTTAAGAGTTCACAGTTAAGAGTTCAATATGATAAAGCGTTATCTTTCTCACATTCTTTATTTTATGAAAACATAGTAAATTTGAGTTTCATTAGATTTCGAGGAAATTACGCCAGAACTATTATCTTCATCATTAATAAAATTACAATTATTTCTCCATATACTTTTCTTCTATGATACCAGTAACTTTCAGTCTAGTTTAAACTACTTGTTGCCTATAGAACAATTATTGTTACTAATTTACGCTGTTTAGAATCGTTATTTCTGAAAACCGCATAAAACGCAAACGAGTATCGTCGCATCTGAATAAGCGACTCAATTTCGCATCGCTATGACCTGAAACCTAGTGCCGTTTGCACTCTAACTTCCGCTGAAGTAATTAAAGTTCCGCGACGCTTTCATAAGGTAGCCCTATATTCAACATGGTTGTCAAAATCGAGATAAATGATAGATATTAGCGCGTGATATTTTGATACCGTGCATCTTTAATAAACCAGGTCAAAGGAACACAAGATAACATGACCTAGAGACGGCATCTATCTGACAACTATTGCATTCAAACCGAATTTCATGTTTCCTTCAGAAGAATAGCAACAAGACTTTAAACTTTACGTCGCACGACATTTTTAATATCAATCGAGTGCCCAAGTCAATTCGAAGATCAACTCTTTCACTATTATCATATTGCAAGCATTATGTTATTCCAAGAATTATATTCATCACATTATTTCATCGTATCACCATTTTTGTAACTCCCGCTAACATAATTGCTCGTAATAAACATCAACAACACATTTCACAATTTTAACGAAACACACTTTACCCAATTTTTATTTTCGTCGCCTTCTTATTCTTCTTCTTCAATTTTCCGCATTTAAATTCACTTTAACGTCCCTTGACGCATAAAAGTTCTCCAAAAATGTGTGCAACCAAGGATTTCAAGATTTATCGAAATTTTGAATCCAAGAACTCGAACGCTCTAAAGTGTTGTTTAGGTTAGTCGAATTTTTCGCCGAATATTCGAAGTGTATCGGAGCCCATCGCTAGGAATCGACGTTACTCGACCGCGGCGCGAACGTATCGATTTTATCTGTCACCGATGTCCAACGCGGTGGAAAGCATTTTCGGTGCGAGATCATCCTGCGACCTACTTCGTAACCATTCGCAGATTTGTCAGCAACGCGGATGACGCGGCAACGGTTTCTTGAACGACACATCCGGTATCGGAGGCGCCTCGCGACCATTGTATCGCGTAGAATGGAAAGTATCGTCTGACGCGGTGGCGCGCAGTAGTATAGGTCAGTGATCAGACAGACGAGGCCGCGCTCGAATTGCTCGGAGGAATGTGGCGTTCTACAGACGTATACGTGCAGGCACGAATGAATGCTTCCGGTTCTTCTCCATTTCCGGTGCGAACTTTCGATTATGAAAAAAAAAAATGATCATGCACTGGCACTGTATTAAATGTTTCTTTGTCTTCGTTTAATTTCAGCAGGTAAAATTGACGAAGGGATTAAGTATCGTTCTTGTACGGATTTAATAACAAACTTATTGTCTGATTATTTTTACGATAAATACCGTGGTGACATGGAATTCCTGCGGGTGTTCTATGGGGCTGCATCAAACGCTTTACAACAGGGCCTGAATGTCGGCCCGTCCTTCGGCCCAAATGGCCAGCCGACCTTCATTACCACGAGCGTTTGATTGCAGTCTCGTTAGAATAAAAAAAAAGCACTCACAGAGTCCTTTCCATGTCTCCACATTTTCCCCCTCTCAACGCGTTCAGGGAAGATAAATACAAGACCTTCCTGGGCGCGACAATACAGTTCTACAGTCGATCTATCGCAGTCGATTTATCGTAGTCAATCTATCGCAGTCGATCTATCGTAGTCAATCTATCGCAGTGAATCTATCATTCACTCATTCATTCGTTACACACAAATCTGTAATAACACACAATAAAGATTTCTACAATACTTTTCTCGACACCTTTTGAATATTGATCAATGTGATTTACAATCGATTATCATACCTCAATTGTACATATGAAAGATGTGATAAAGAAAAAGATTAAATTTTGTTTTTTAATCGAACATATGTTTAATTTGTATTACGACATCTAAGGATGACTATTCAGATGTTTTAGAATTAGTTAGCTGTATAATAATAACAGTGAAAAGAATGCAATTTAGTATTTTGCAGACGACTCTCTTGCTTCGAAACAGATATTAAATGGAACTTAAGTTTATTGAATTTCAAAGGCTGATATTCGCTGTATTCGTGCACGTTCTTGTTCTTGCCGGCTTCTAATTTATTAACGTGTTCCTGTCTCCGAGAAAATCAATGAAAACATAAGCCTGATTAATGCGGGGATGCAAAAAGCTACTGAATCACCATAGTCATGATTGCCTCGTAGGGATGGAGCAACGAATACATCGCGGCACGAAAGATAAAAACTGATATCTAAATCTACTTTATGACTGGCAGTTTAGTTGCGAGCGTTTAATTAATATTCCGCAACAGAAATAAGTCTTGCTATTTCCTGCTGTCAACCTACTTACTTCTAATCTACTTTATTTCATTCTTTTACTAGGCTCTTATCGAAGTTAACTACTTATATCGTGAGTAACATAAGTAACTAGGCATCGTAAAGAAACTAAACAAAAGCATAGTTATTCCATTTCACAGTAAAGCTGATTGTATTTTTCTCCGCTATTTGAGTTGAATAATCGTCTATCGCGTAAAAGCTCAGAGATTAAATAGATTCAAATTTGTACTTTAAAAATGCATCACACATTATAGAGTTCTTTTTTTCCTAACCTGTAAATCGAGACTTCGAAGAGAATTTATGAATTTTCCAAAGCTTATTTTTATTGGGTTGGAGGGAAAGTTCTGCCGTATTTTAAACAAAATATTTGAATTCATTTATACAAATATGTACTTTAACGCAAACCCAAGAGATTTAATGTGATCTCCAACAGTTTATGATGAATACCAAACACTTCTGTAATTTCTCGACTTGTTAAACGTGGATTATTTTCCAACATGGATCGCAAAACATCATTATCGATCTTGGATGTTCGTTCAGTTCGATCACTTTCTTGGAGGCTCAGATCTCCGGAACGAAATTTGCTAAACCATCTTTGACAAGTACGAACATTTACAATATCTTTTCCAAATACCGCACATAAATTTTTACATGCAACCAATGCGTTGCTTCCTTTTTGGAATTCATACAAAATGCAGTGTCGTAAATGCACTTTATCCACTGACATGTTTTTCACTTTAAATATCACAAGTAAATGATGAACGATAAAAAAGGACTCCTTTTATATTATACAGCAGGTAAAAAAACAAAAAAAATTCCCAATGACTCACTAGCCAGATGTTTCTTTTTATTTACAAGAAAAATTACCTGCCTATTTAAAATACGACAGAACTTTCCCTCCAACCCAATAGTTTCAAATTTTAAGTATGTTAAATAGATTAAGATGACAAAGTATCATTAAGTTAAGGTTATATTCTGAAATTATTAATTTTCAAATTTTATTCATACAAAATTCGCGCGTCATTTGACTGTCAGAAGAGTGGTTGTACCTCAACAAAAATTTGAAAAACTCACAGCTATAGCTGTAGCTATAGAGTCGACAAAAATGAAAATTCCTTTTTCCTTAAACGGTTTTCCTTTGTTTTTAAAGTGCTCCTCATTTGAATGATTGAAAATCATCGTTGCGCTTGAACGTCCACTATGCCGACGAACTCCACCATATTCACCCTCAATTTTTACATTCGCACTTTCTTCAAACCCAAACCCAGCTACGAGTTTCGCGCGAATAACTGAAGCTTCCTCGTTTATAAGGCAGTCGACTTTATGCCACTTTATTTCTCCGCGGATTTTCCACCACGCCCCGGTTCTCTCTCTTTCCCTCCCCCTTTTTCCCGTTCTCGTGTAAGTGCGCGTTCGTAGCAGCGTACGTCGAATATACGCGAGTAAAAGAGCCGGGAACGCGTACCGCCAGCTGTCGTTGGGCCTCGTTGCTGTTCCCGTCACGTCATCGCTGTGTGTTGCCGCGATAAATCTGGCATGCCCGAATCTCTCGCGCGTTATTACGTCCCACCACTTCGCCGGGGACCGGTCGCTGCTTATGTGCTGCTGTCCGGACATATGGCCGCGAATTTGTCCGCTTATGCGGCCACGTTATCACCGCCGATATCTGGAACCGTGAGCTTGATACAGGCGTTGTCTAACAATAAGTGTGATTTACGCGCATTGTTGGTGACTCGACAGCTGATGAATTATTGGAAGAAAAAAAATAGAATCATTGTGTTTTTTACATTATCGTTTTGTACTCGTATGATCTCTATCTTTGCTCGCTGTCTAATAAAGGGCCTTCCCGTTAAATAAATAAATATTATTATCATCATCATTATTATTATTATCATCATCATCATTATTATTATTATTGTAGTGAGGATTCTCTATCATTCTCAGAGGATTTTCTCTCTGGCTTGTGACCAGCATGAACGGGTTGCACCAAGTTCATGCCAGTGTTTTTTATTATAGGAATTTTCTTGCTATTGTCGTTGTGTTGAGGATGACTGCTTTTTGTATGTGTGAGTGTATGTATGTTGGTAGTTGTAATACTTGT
>JAOPTO010001297.1:784751-800854 GCA_033822845.1 Tetrapedia diversipes
TATCCTCCAATACGTTCTCGTTTGTAACACGCCGTGGAAAAACCGCGTGTATCCCATTACGTGAACCGACTTGGGACACGGGAAGTTTCCTTGGGCAATTCGCGGGCTTGTGTAACACGGTTCCCGTCCTTTCGCGCGTGAAATCGCGAAACGAGAAGCGAGATGTTTTGCGGGGCGATCGGTAAAAAGGCAGCGCACTTTGTATTTTTGCATATCCAACAAAATCAACCCTTTTCCCTTGCAGTGGATGCGCTTGTCCACCGCTGGAAACTTTCTTTCGCACGTTTCGATATTAAATCAGCAAATTTAACGCATCGACGTGCACAGGATTTCGATTAATTTCTTAAGTAATTACAAATGAAAGAGGAAAAAAAGAAACGTTTGGAAATTTAGAAATAATTTATGCAACATTAGGTATTGGATTCTTAGGATTTATTGTTGGAACTCATCATATGTTCACAGTTGGATTAGATGTTGATGCTCGAGCTTATTTTACTTCTTTATGTGTTACGAGTCTGTTACTTTCGAACACGAATATATTGGATCCATTGGGTGATAGAGTGTACAGGTGTTGCTGTAGTCATTCGTAATGGTGGAAAGTGAGTTTTGTATTAATTCGTTTGAATTCCAGAATAGTACAAGTCCAATTTCTAATGCAATATGAATTAACTGTTCTTGATTCGCTTAAATTTACGATAATTTTATTTAATTTAAAAATAATATAGATAATTTAATTTAATTTAATTTAAAACTAATATAGATTAATTTAAAAATAATATAGATAATTTAATTTTTATTTGATACTAATATAGATAATTTAATTTATTTTAAAACTAATATAGATAAATTAATTTAGTTTAAAAGTAATATAGATAATTTAATTTAATTTAGAAATAATATAGATAATTTAATTGAATTTAAAAGTAATATAGATAATTTAATTTAATTTAAAACTAATATAAATAATTTAATGTAATTAAAAATAATATGCATAATTTAATTTAATTGAAAAATAATGTAGATAATTTAATTTAATTTAAATTTAATTGAAGCTGATGTTTTTAATATGCTGTACTTAAGGTGTGCATAAATAATAATCTTGAATATTGAATATTAAAAATTTAATTTTCCAGTAGGTACTTCATATTGAATACTGAAAATTTAAATACTGAGTGACAAAAGTTATCAAGGAATTGGAGGATAGAACAAAGGAAGCTGCTTCTGGTTGGTGTATTGCTGGATGGTCTTGGAGTTCTTTAGAAATTAGCTTCATTCACAGTAACGAACAAAAGTTTAGGACCAAAGAGTCAACGAAATTAAATTAACTAATTTACAAGGAATGGCATGATAAACAAAATTTGCATTCTGTGCTAATGAATAAATCTAAATTAATAAATCTACGGACAATATTTGCAGACCATAAAGCTATGTTCTACATTATCCTTTTAAACTTTTGTCCGCTACTGTAACATTGTAATACTGTACATATACCTAATTTGTGCAAAGTCACAGAAAGGAGATGAACAACGTCCAACATTTTTATTTAATTTTGAGATATAATGTTTGCAATACTATCTTTCCACGGTAAATACCAAAAAAATTGATATTTAATCTGTTATTAAATATTTAGTTAACTATTTATAAATCCTCGTAGTCTTATATTCTTTACCGTTCCAATCTTTTCGTTTAACAATCGCGTTGAAATTTATTTTCAACAAAATTATAAGGTATAGTTGTCGAATCGTTAATTTCGGAAGCATCCATCGTTTAAAAAAAAAAAGTAGATATAAATGCCCCTTCTGCCAGTTGAAAATTAGAAACTTTTCAACGATAATTAAGTAATTGCAGTTGTCACGAGACCGCTGCAACAAATCGATTGTCGTTCTGTAATTATGTGACGAATTTTTGTCCTCCTCTATCCCCCCCACCTGGCGAGCTTCACGGTTCTGCTAAAATGCCGTCGAGGAATTAGTTCAACGTTGCTCGCCACGATTAACTCTGCACGTGTACACGTTTCGGGATTAATTATGTAGAATTGTTAACAACAACCATCTGAAGCGATTACGGCCACGCTATTGATTCCAATCGAATTATCATTACTTCCAATCGAGCGTGCAATTATCAGAAGGAATATATTCATCAACTGTAATTACGTAACAGCTTAGCTGACTTTTCGCGTGATCATCGTCAAAACTACAATTTTTATCAAACGTGAAATACGTTTCAAACTTCTTCCATTTTTGCGACATACACATTTTCACTTAACACTAGAACTACCAGAGCAATCAAAATGATCAATTGGTGATTATTCATAGCAGCCTTATAAATTCATTGTAGTAAAACTTCCAAAATTTACTATGATTTTCTTGCAAAAAGTATAACTGAAAATTTGTTTTCCATGTATTCGATATTTTTTCATGTAATTTTCAATTTGATCTGTTCCAAGCCAAAAAGGAAGTTATAATTGTCGGTAGTTTTAGTGTTAAGAGTGCACTACTGTACATATTAACCCTTTGCACTCGAGAGTGGATTGTTAGTCGTCTAACGATACTAACTTCAAAAATTTTCTAATTTGAATTATTTACTAAGATCCACTCATATTCAACGTTATTTAGTTCAGTTAAGTGATATACCAAAATTTACATATATGACTATTTATCCTCTGAATCTAATTAATAAACAAATTAACTAAATTCTGAAAATTTGCGAAAGTATCATTTGATGACTAACAGTCACCTCCAGAGTGCAAGGGGTTAACACTAGAACTACCAGAGCAGTCAAAATAACCAATTGTTAATTATTCATAGCAGCCTTTTAAATTCACTATGATAAAGCTTTCAAAATTTGCTATGATTTTCTACAAAAAGTATAAATAAAAATTTGTTTTCCGTGTATTCGATATTTTTTCATGTAATTTTCAATTTGATCTGTTCCAAGCAAATAAGTACACTATAATTGTCGGTAGTTCTAGAGTTAAGGATGTAAAAAATAGACTGACAGCTATAGGTATCTTTTAAAGTTAACCCTTTTCAACTCGACAGGGTACTATTGGTCGTCTAATGATACTAACTTCAAAAATTTTCAAATTCAGAATACTTACAAATATTCGACTATATTAATCTTCAATTAATTTAGTTAAGTAATATACTAAAATTCACTTATATGACTATTCAATCTCTGAGTCTGACTAATAAATAACTAACTATAGTCTGCAAATTTGCGAATCCATCATTTGGTGACCAACCAAGTCACCTCTCGAGTGCCAAGGATTAAAATCAAATTTGTACTTTTGCAATATTCACAATTATTTGCGAAAGGAAATCTTTAGGAAACGTTTCAGACCTTCGTGTAAGAGGGATGGTGCAAGAAAAAGTAGAATCAATTCGTTCGAAGTGAAATTTTTATTTTTCACCGTTCAAACTGTTGTGTGTCAGAAGAACATACAAAGCCGACTACCGGGCTCGATTTACCAAGACTACAATCAAAATTCTGCTATCGATAATAACTCGACCTCGCGCCAACGCAGCAAGCTAACAACCAAAAAAAAAAGTGCGCAAAAAAGAAGGAGAAAGAAAAAGAATGGTTATTTCGCATCGAACTATACAGGAACTTTCACATTACTCGCCGTTTCCACCGTTCCAAGTATTCCCCGCTATTTACCGAACTCTCTAAAACCTCCATACCATGCACCCTCTCGAAAAATCACCACCCCCCCTCCCCGCCCCTGCCGCGGCCATATTTTCCCGCAAACGCATCCTGACACACTCTGAACTCTCATTTTCCCGTGAAAAGTCGACGGTTCTCGTAAAAAACAGACGGTTGCACGCGTCGACCTTTTTTCGTCCGACACAAAAGCCCGCGTTCTGGGAGCAGACTGTTGCGTGGGCGGTGAACGAAAGAAAGGTTTCCAGGGATTAATCCGAACGAGCCAGCCCGCCGCCCATGGGGAAGAAGAAGACACCCGGAAGCCTACGTCACAGTTCCCTGACGTTCTTCCTCCTACGGGGACCGCCATTACGTTGCGAACAGTGGCTCCTTAACTAGCCGGAGGCGCAATTTTCTCCTCATCTTGGGGATTTTATTCGATTCACGAAGGACGACTGACCTCGTTACACGCCTCTCTCCTTGAACTTCAACCTGAAATTGTCCTTTGAGCAGGGGTTCCCTTAGTTTTCAGTTTCTTGACGGATTAACTCTTTAAGGCACGGTGGGATTAAAAATGTCCCACTTATTTGACGCACGGTAATGCATGGTGGGACATTTTTAGACCCACCTCGAAATATTGCAACAACTGCATGCACATAAGTTTACATTTAGTCTTACTTACATAGAGTAATAATAAGAGAATTAGTCTTACTTACATAGAGTAATAATAAGAGAATTGGTCTTACTTACATAGAGTAATAATTAGAGAATTAGTCTTACTTACATAGAGTAATAATAAGAGAATTAGTCTTACTTACATAGAGTAATTACTAGTCATAAAACAGTTGTTCAAATCCAATTGAATTATTACTATTTCTTTATGATTCTGTATTAAATGATTCCTTTGTCAATAAAAATATAGCAATTTTGTTTAATTTAAAATGCAACAAAATTTCTGTGCAACATGGTTCTATTTATCCTCTGAGATCCTGTGCCTCAAAGAGTTAATAGTAACTCCAGTAAATCTTAAAACAGCAAAAACTTTAACTTTTTATTTTTATTTTATGCATTTTATATTTATATATATATATATATTATACTTCAATACTTGTTTCATTGAGTTCCTTTTGAAATTCCCATTTAAAATCCTATTTAACTTTAAGAAAAAGAGCGTCATCCATATTTGGGTGACGTGGCAACGAACGTGTTAATCCATCCGTAGGACCAGGATGAACTGTATACCCTCCTTTATCCTCTAGAATATTTCATTCGTCACCTTTTGTTGATTTAGCAATTTTTTCTTTACATTTATCTAGAATTTCGTCAATTACTAAAACTGCAAACATTTAACAAAAATTCTCGTTTGCTAAATATTAAACAGGAACATTAAGCAAAAACTTGGTCGACGACTTTAATTTCTCTGTTTTCATTTCTCGATTCTTGCGGGTACAATCAATCCGTTGATGATCGTTTAATCTAGCATGAGAGACGTTTAATTGAACATTGAGCAAACCTAATTTTGTTTAACTTAATTTTATTGTATTTGGAAATTCAACAAGAATTTTCGTTTTCTTCTCTTACGCTTGGTGTAATTACGATTAATATGTTTTATCAATTATATTGATTTGTCGTACACTTTTCTATATCGTTTTGTTGATCGCAGTTATTTTTTTCATTAATATTCATGAAATAGCAACGTTGAAGCCTCGTGAACCCAATCTTAGTACAATCTTGAAGGGTGAAGATACTCTGGATGAAACTTTTAAATCTAATTGAAATCCAATTTTGAATTTTAAACATTTTATGGAATAAATAACTGTCTTAAACGTACCAGGATAAATGGTGAAATATAATATTCGATTTATGTCTTGGCGTAACAGCTGCGCGCTGTGTCTGACTACGTACGATCTGATTTCCCTTACGTAATCTATTTCCCTTAAAGCAAACGCTACTATTTTATTCGAGAAAAAATACCGCATACGATCTCATAAAATTTCTAACAATTTCTCAGGCAATCTTGCAACTCTAAATCGTAAAATTTAATAATAATAATTAGATTAGATTGTTAGAAACATACAAGTTGCTTTAGAGCAAAAAGATGGATAAAACAGGTAATAAAGCTGAAAATTTAAATGGTATGGAATTTGGCTACAGTAATCTGCAAAATTCTTCTTCACTTTCTATAAAAATGTATTTAGAGTATTACCAAGCCTTAAACCTGTTTCGAATTAATTAGTTCACTATACACTACAGATTCCTAAGACATAAACACTTTCTAAATGTTTATTTCCCCGGAAATCTCTTTCCAATCCTCGATTTAATTGCTCAAAGACACCATAAATTTTTATTCACGTCCTCTGATATCTACTCTACAAATTTTCATGCATAGCGACAGTTTTCTCTGGTCGAAAAGAGCAGAGTTGAATTAGACGTTACACTGTGTAGAGAATCGTGCGAAGAGTAAAATTTTTACATAATATTGTAACTGTATTTCCGTAATCAATAAATAAACATTATTATTATTATAACACTGCATTATTTATAATTATAGCGAAATCTGTAAATATTTAAATAACTGAATATACTTTAAAATACATTCATTTTCAAATTTCTCATATAATACGACGAAACCGTTGTTAAGGCTGATCGGACTGCCGTAACGAAAGGGTTAACCCTTTGCACTCGGCGTCATCTCGGACGTATTGGATGGACGTATTCTCAGTTCCTCAAAATCACTATTTTTTTTTTTTTTATACATCTTGGTAACTGTACCATATTTTGATTTGATACCTTGAGCCATTTTAGCAGAAAACTTCACGGAAACGTACATTTCTGAAAAGATTGCGCTGGGATAAGTTGATTCCCCGGAATCACTAATAAATTCTAATGTCCACTGAGAGGGGACAACGGAGTGCAAAGGGTTAATATGCAAGGGTAGACCCGCGTGCTGCTGTAACATGAACCTAAAATCTGTGGCCAGTCCCTATGAACCGTCGTGACCACGATAGCTCCATAACGGATTGACCGATTCACTTCCCGCTTGGCAGATGTGTTCATTAGATGTGTCATTCTCGTACCTACCAGAATTGCTTCAGTTGGAATTTTTTTCGAATTTTTAGAATGTAAAACATTCCGATTTTTTTGTCAAAATTTAAAAATTTTTCTTTAGACCAGCGCCATTTTTTTTCTATTCAATATTTTCAAACCATTCTGGTACCGACGATAGCCACATTCATACAGATTAAGAATCTTCTTTATTTTCTGTTTTCAAATCACTACAACAGCTTGAATCATGGCAGCCATAGAAGGCTGTTTATTTAATGACGTCATAAAAAACGTTCTGCAATTTCACACACGTATGCTTTCCTGGCTTGCAAAAATTTTCAAATAACATTAAGATTATAATAAACAAATATCCTAAGCCGCAAAATGATATGTTGTATAGTTTACCCACAAAAAATTCCCAAAAATCGGCTTGATGTCGGGCCGTCACAGTAGAATGGCCCCTTAACGTGTTAACAATGTTTTTGACCTACATATTTTCAATAGTCTCAAAACTAAGATTAAACTTTATTAAAAATTCTTCATTTCATTATTCTGCAAATTCTCAATTGCAGCGCTCTATTCAGGACAAAATGGGAGATTTCCCCATTCGGTTGGCTAAGTGATAATTAAACTCAGTCCCGATCACATGATTTCACGTGCAACAAGCCTAAAAATCGACAACAATCTTCTTCTGTCCGACCAGAAAACGATTAAACGCACAATAAGTCGCAGCAATTCCAAATGTACGCTTTTCTCTTAACACTATTCCTACCACAACCGGTCAAATGACCGTTTCTAAAATTACGATTAAAATTTCATAGATACAACGTAATTGAATCGCCTTTAAGCTTTAGACTTCTTCTCAAATATACGTATAATACATTTTTCAATATTCACTTCTGTTTTCATTGTTTATTTTTTGGGAAAAATTTGTAGTCTGTCTAATTACGTGGGAATGTCGCGGTAGGAATAGGTATATACGTGAAGTGTCGGTAGGAATAAGTGTTAACACTTTACCAACCGGAAGCCTATTAATCGGCTTTTTATACGCTTCAGTTTGTAAGTTTTGTAATGTTCCCTTACACGAAGGTGACTATTTTGAACAAAATCGTATATACAGTGGCTCCAAAAAGTATTCGTACACTATGTCACAAATAAATTCGTTTATCCCTGAAATTCTGAGTCCGATAGAAGTATTTGATAAAACTTTGTGGGTATGTAGATCGTAATGGTATACGTATGAATTAATCTCTTCTTTTCATCTAAGTGCCATTTTAAACAGGTGAAACCAGCGTCGAAGTTTCTGAATTTTCTCTCATTTTTTAAAGATAACTTTGTAATGGTACTTGATAAAGCAAAACCTTTCAAATAGGAAATGTTTAATTTTTAATACTCTATCGCCCTGTCATCAAAAAATAACATAGAAAAGCTTGTACTCAAAGCGTGAAAAATCGCTGAAACTTTGAGATCCGTTATCAGCCCCGTTAAAAGATATTTTGCCGCCAAAAAAATTGCTCTACGCAGGATACACTATACTCCGTACAAGCATAAAGTTTCATTGAAATCAGAATTTCAGAAGTAGATGAACTTCCTTATAATACAGTGTACGAATACTTTTTGGAGCCACTGTATATATACTGTAAAGAGATGTTAAACTATTAATTATTCAAAGGAAATCATTGTGTTCGATTCATTAATGATGTATCCCCTACGAAGTGAGTGAACTGGTCTGGAATAAATTGATTCGCGAGCGGTCGGTAAAGTGTTAAAATACCAGAGAAACGGAGGAGAAATGAATGAGAAAAAAACTGATTTCTGGGTCTAAGATGACCCAGCGACGTTCGTGCAAGTGATAACCTTCGAGCTGGCGAACGAAAACGCGTCGTTTCTGACAAGGACGACGAAAGAACACGAACAAGAAACGTCTGGCTTCCTGTCGCGAGAGCATTCGCAATTTTTCTAGCCCGACACCGTGAACGCATTCATGCGACATCGGGACCACGTCAATGGTGCGCGTTACCGGACCGTGGCCAATTTCACGCCAAGATTTTCACTTTTCACGCCGGGATCACCGCCGCGAGAGAGCGACGAAAATTTCTCGCTTGATCGATTGCTGTGGTCGACGGTGTTTCGTTATATTTCTTTCGTTTCGAGGGACGAGCCTTTGCGTTGTCTTTTAACACTTTATCGACCGGAAGCCTGTTTAACCCATTCACTGCCACGCAAATTTAGAATATCTTGCCTTGGGTGGCAGTGTTTTATTTTAAAGAAAACACGGAATTTAACGAAATCTAATAATATTAGCCCTTTGCACTCGAGAGCTGCACTGTTAGTCACTAAATGATAGTTACGTAAATCTTTAGATTTTAATTAGTATTTTTGTTAGTCAGAATCAGAGATTAAATAGTCATACATGTAAATTTTAGTGTATCACTTAACTAAACTAAATGACGTTCAATATAGGCGAATCTTAGTAAATATTTCGAATTTGAAGATTTTTGAGGATAATATCATTAAACGACTTACAGCCACCAAATGATAGTCTCGCAAATTTTCAGACTTTGATTAGTTTGTTAATTAGTCTGACTTAAACATTAAGTAGTCATATATGTAAATTTTAGTATATCACTTAACAAAACTAAATGACGTTCAATATAGGCGAATCTTAGTAAATATTTCGAATTTGAAGATTTTTAAAATTAGTATCGCTAGACGACTTACAGCCACCAAATGATAGTCTCGCAAATTTTCAGACTTTAATTAGTATTTTTATTAGCCAGAGTCAGAGGTTAAATAGTCATGTATGTAAATTTTAGTATATCACTTAACTAAACTAAATGACGTTCAATATAGGCGAATCTTGGTAAATATTTCGACTTGAAGATTTTTGAAATTAGTATTATAAGACGACTAACAGCCACCAAGTGATAGTCTCACAAATTTTCAGACATTGATTAATATTTTTATTAGCCAGAGTCAGAGATTAAGTAGTCATACATGTAAATTTTAGTATATCACTTAACAAAACTAAATGACGTTCAATATAGGCGAATCTTGGTAAATATTTCGAACTTGAAGATTTTTGAGGTTAATATTAAACGACTAACAGCCACCAAATGATAGTTTCGCAAATTTTCAGACTTTGATTGGTTTGTTCATTAGTCTGACTTAAAGGTTAAATAGTCATATATGTAAATTTTAGTATATCACTAAACTAAACTAAATAACGTTCAATATAGGCGAATCTTAGTAAATATTTCGAAGTTGAAGATTTTTGAAGTTATCAGACGACTTACAGCCACCAAGTGATAGTCTCGCAAATTTTCAGACATTGATTAATATTTTTATTAGCCAGAGTCAGAGATTAAGTAGTCATACATGTAAATTTTAATATATCACTTAACAAAACTAAATGACATTCAATGTAGGCGAATCTTAGTAAATATTTCGACTTGAAGATTTTTGAAGTTAGTATCATTAAACGACTAACAGCCACCTCTCGAGTGCAAAGGGTTAAGACCGACACACCGAGCATTCAACTTGCAGACACGATTCTACACACCTGCACCCCTATTTACGCGCGCACTTCCTGTTTCCACGATTCGACTTCCCTTCTACGTTCCTACGTGTTTCCACGAAAACTTGGGGAACACCGACGTGTTAGTTTTCTCGGGAATTTCGCCTGAAAGAGGATTGCTCATCGATAAACGTTCGTGTGAATTCAAAATTTTTCAATGGCAATCAAAACAATGAAATCTACGATAAAATATGTAAGCATAAATTTGAGACAAAAAAAACAACGTGACATTTTAGCTTTGCGTTTTTGAATGATACCGATGTAATAAGGAAGAGCTGTAGAACACGTTGATTAGTACGAAACGTGAATTTTTTGTCGTACAAAATTAATTAACATATTTTCACTGCTGCTTTAAAATTAAACTTTTGACCATTGTTACAAATAGAATTGTTTCATCCTCTTTCATTGCTATAAAATGAATTGCTTTAAATTTCTAGTATTCTTCTTATAAATACGAAAACGTTCATGTGTGATCTTTAAACTGACTCTGTGACAGGAAATTTATTATAACATTTCGAATTTTTTAATTATTATGTAAAAAGATACTAAAAAAAGAGCAGTGATGTACAAATACTATTTATAATCAATTCTTCTCATAGATACGAAAACGTTTATGTATGATCTTTAAACTGACTCTGTGACAGGAAATTTATTATAAAATTTTGAATTTATTAATTATTATGTAGGAAGATACTAAAAAAAGAGCAGTGGTGTACAAATACTATTTATAACCAATTCTTCTCATAGATACGAAAACGTTTATGTATGATCTTTAAACTGACTCTGTGACAGGAAATTTATCATAACATTTCGAATTTATTAATTATTATGTAGGAAGATACTAAAATAAGAGCAGTGGTGTACAAATACTACTTATAACCAATGTAAAATACTATTTATAACCAATTCTTCTCATAGATACAAAAACGTTTATGTATGATCTTTAAACTGCCTCTGTGACAAGAAATTTATTATAACATTTCGAATTTATTAATTATTATGTAGGAAGATACTAAAATAAGTGCAGTGGTGTACAAATACTACTTATAACCAATGTATGCTGATTATATTCCTTTTTATCAAACAACCCTCTAGCTATAGTTCATATATTACACAATAAAATTAGTACATAAGAACTTTGGTTCCCACTTTCACTTTTCATACACTATAATCGATGAATATGCAAATATTTTGTCGATATATTGGATATTTTCATCGTTAGCTTCTCCAGACTTTTCTACTTTGTAATATCATTATCTTTTAATTTTTTCTTAAAAAGTGTTTCTTACTTATGACTAGCCTAAGAATTCTATATTTAAAAAGAAAAAAGACATACGTTTTATTTTTTACGAATTTAATGACCGCCACTGGTTAGCCATTTTTTCCCCGATTCGTGTCCACCTTTCCTTCCATATTTTTTATCGTGTCTGTGATGACTGTCGTGACCTTCACCGTGTTTGTGACCTTTCTGCTTACGATGATGATGACCCTCTTCGTGCTTTTCCTTCTTGCCATGATGATGCTAATTGATTATATGTAAATTTAAATACAAACTCAATATACAAACATAAACAAAAATATTATATATTTATAATATATATATATATATATATGTTTATAATATATTTATAACATATTTATATGTTTATAATATATTTATAACATATTTATATGTTTATAATATATTTATAACATATTTATATTTAATAAATATATAATTTATATAAATATATAAATAACATATTTAATATAATATATTATAAATATTATATATAAATTTGCAAAACACACAATTCTTAATCTAAATATTGCAACACTTATATTTTGTTGAATGCAATGCCTTTATGTACTTTTTTTTATTCTTTAAACTTTAATATATGATTCAAGTTCAAAAGTTGTATTTTATAAAAAAATTTCATGTACACTAACATTTTTCTGTTTATCCCTGTGAATATAAATTTAGAGCATAAAACGTACAGCTTTAAAGTTATATAGAGTCGATAGAAATTATTTAACTTGCCATTGTAACTGATTAAAGGTAAAACAGTATAAAAAAATAAAAATACTATAAATGTTATTAATTTAACAAACCTCACGACCAGCAGAGTCCTGATGTCCCTTTTTTTCGTGTCCACCCTTTTTGCCCTCGTGCTCGTGATGATATCCGCCATGCTTCTCGCGTTCCCCGTCTTCGTGATACTCATCATAAAAATCATGTTTCTTCTCATACTCGTCCTACAACATTCGCCTCGCTTTCATAATCTTTTAATTAAGTTTATGCGTTTAGTATCCCTCTGCTTTTGCTACCACAAAAACGTTGAATTTTTCCGTTGCACAAAATTCAACAACTTATCAATTCGTTTCCCATTAATAGGTTTAAAATAAAAAGTCTAGAAGAACTATATCAAAGATTTTACCCAATCACTGAACAATAATTAATTCAATTATAAATGCAGTCAATAATTATTTAACACTAGAACTACAAGAGTAATCAAAATGATGGGTTAATGATTATTCATAGCAACCTTATAAATTCACTTTTACCAAGCTTCCAAAATTTACTATGATTTTTTGCAAAAGTTATAAATAAAAATTTATTTTCTGTGCATTCGATATTTTTTCATGTAATTTTCAATTTGATCTCTTCTATGCAAATAAGTACATTATACTTATTATACTTATTATTATATCACAGCAATCAAAATAACCAATTAGTGATTATTCATAGTAACCTTATAAATTCACTTTACCAAGTTTCCCAAATTTACTATGATTTTTTGCAAAAGTTATAAATAAAAATTTGTTTTCTGTGTATTCGATATTTTTTCATATAATTTTCAATTTGATCTCTTCTATGCAAATAAGTACATTATACTTATTATACTTATTATTATATCACAGCAATCAAAATAACCAATTAGTGATTATTCATAGTAACCTTATAAATTCACTTTACCAAGTTTCCCAAATTTACTATGATTTTTTGCAAAAGTTATAAATAAAAATTTGTTTTCTGTGTATTCGATATTTTTTCATATAATTTTCAATTTGATCTCTTCTATGCAAATAAGTACATTATAATTGTACCATGCAAATAAATATACTGTAATCATCGATAGTTCTAGAGTTAAAGGTAAGTTAATTTATGTAATTATTTTTATATTGCGTTCATCGTTATAATTTGCTTCACCTGGTAAATTAATTTATGTTTTGTACATTTTTGCATTTTTGTACCTATTCGAACATTCAGATTTCAATTGTAATTCAGTCTTTTTTATTAGATATTCGTTAGTAATTTGAGAAACGGTCTGCTTTTAAACGATGCGATTCTTTAAACAAACCTTTTTCACGATACTATGTTCTCCTTTAGTGCTGTACCCTTTTTGGTGTTTGCCCTCCTCGTCGAATTTCGCAGCTTTTTCACCTTCTTCACCATGGTGACTCTCGTCGTAATGATCCGCTTCCTCGTGCTCCTTCTCCTCCTCCCCCTTCGCCTCGTCGTACTTTTGCTTATGATCCTCCTTGTCGTAATGGCCCTTCTCACCCTTGTCGAACTCGTGGAAGACCTTGTAACCCTGTTCCAATACACACAACAGGTTACACGATCGATAAAATGAAACGATCGAAATTTTGCCAGAAAAATGTTCTTCCAACCTATTGTAACAAAACTTTATGCAGTGAATTTTAGCTCTGGCATATACAATTATACTGATACAGCATTAGTGTCCGGTATAGGTCTGGGAAATCAGCAAAATTTTGAAACGATAACTCTGATTACGATCAAACCGCTGACTTTTCAATGTAAAGAGACGCTACCCTAACAAATGCAATTACAAAGAACGTGAATTTCAGTAAAAATGATATTTCGCCGGTTGGAAAAAGTTGACACAAGGATACCATCTGTGTAGCACTCTAAAAATAAATCTGTTGGGAATGGGGTTTTATATTACTAAATGAAATGAACTCTTATTTGTAAAATAATACTTTGATAATTTATTGATACTTTTATATAGCACGAGGAAGGGCAATTTTGACCGCACCCAGCGAGTTTTGTCACAAGACTAGCAGAACGCAGTGGTCGAAATTCTTACAACCCCGTCCGGGTCCTTCAGCCCCTTTGTTCTGTTTCTCGATGTTTTCGAACTTTCTAAAATGCCAGATGTGGCTTAGCTTCTTGGAAGAAGAAAAAGCTGGTTAAGTTAAGAGAAAGCTGGTTTATGGTTAATTTTGGCTTCGCAATATTTCTGTATTCAATTTCCAACAAAATCCAAAGAAAAAAAGCGATATTACTTCACGTTTTACGCGAAGAATTCCGCGAGATTACATCGAAACCCTGAAATTGGAGAACAAGCGGCCTAAAAATTGAAGAATTTTCCATCGTCGTCCAGCATCTGGCAGCTTCTTGGAAGAAGCCTTTGAGAAAGTACGTTAAGAGAAAGCTGGTTTATGGTTAATTTCTGCTTCGTAGTATTTCTCTATTCAATTTCCAACAAAATCCCCCCAAAAAAAGCGGTATTACTTCACATTTTACGTCAGATGCGAAAAATTCCGCGAGATTACATCGAAACCCTGAAACTGGCGAACAAGCGGCCTAAAAATTGAAGAATTTTCCATCGTCGTCCAGCATCTGGCAACGAGCTTGCGCACGAATTAATTGCCCGGCGGACCAGCAACTCTGTCTGGGAATAAAAGTGAGAAGCAATATCTGGAGCGCGTGTGCCCCACAAAAGGGCGAAAATACCGTCGTCGCGTCGTTACGAAGAATATTTTCCCAGTGAAGAAAGAAGCGGCCGTTCGGCCGCTGCAAGGATGTCGTTCGCGCAACAACGACCGTATAATAAATAATCCCCGGGGAACACCGGGTGGACACTAATATTACGGGCGATAAAAAGGGAGGGAGTCGTGGACGCCGACAATGACGAGCGACGCCGATAGAAGAGATAGAGAGGGATCTTACATTCTGCCAGGGAGATTTGTTGCAGCTGTGATATTGCATCCGGATTCCGAATTAACACTTTATCGACCGGGAGCCTATTAACACTATTCCTACCACGACCGGTCAAATGACCGTTTTTAAAGTTTCGATTAGAATTTCACATAAACAACCGCCTTCAAATTTTAGACTTTTCCTCAAATAAAACTACAATACATTTTTCAATATTCACTTCTTTTTTCATTGTTTACTTTCTGAGAAAAAAAATTGTAGTTTGCCTTACGTGGGAATGTCGCGATAGGAATAGGTATACGTGAAGTGTTGGTAGGAATAGTATTAACCAGTTAACCGCGGAATTTATTTTTAAAAATTCCTCACGGGGCGTGAAATTAAAATCAATCGAGGCTTACTGGTAATATATAGGAAACGTACCACTAAATAATATTTGTGTTACATTTTACTGAAATTTTCAGCGTTTATATTGAATGGTAATTTTTTATTTTTCACCCGGTGTATACACGTTAACCGCATCGAGATAAAGATTTCGATTGACGTGTATACACGTCGGATGCTTGTATGCTATGCTTTCAATTTAAAATTGTGCAGAACAAATTGTACAAAACAAAATAAAATTGTTTAAACTGGACAATGTTTTTTCGTCTGCATATATAGGATTATAATTATTCCCGATTCGGTTGGTAAAGCGTTAACACGTTGCCACAAATATAGCCGTCCGATCATTGGCGATATGCAGGCAAATTGACGGCTATAGCCGCCGTGCATATTTTAATCAATAGAAAAAAGAATAGCGTTAGTACGAAGTTAGTACGAAGTGTTTTCATGTAATTTTCAATTTGATCTGTTCCATGCAAAAAAGTACATTATAATTATCGGTAGTTTTAG